>JAOTRH010204306.1:0-11121 GCA_034768845.1 Heliamphora exappendiculata | reverse complement strand
ACTATTCTATAAAAGAAGAGTATCTATTTGGTGTTTTTTTTTTCTTCATAATGAAACTGTATGAATTTTTACATTTTTATAATGCTCTTACAAATTTTAAAATATGTCAAAACAATCAATAATTTTTAATAACTAATTTGGTTATTAAAATACGCATTTTGCACATGCTATGCATGTGTACAGTGATTAGTTACTATTATAAAAGTGAACAGGTGATTTGGTGTATACTAATTAATGAAGCTAACTCACAATTTTATTCTTCCCAAATTGTCCCATTACAATTGCACTTTTACAAGTGTTGTAGTGTCAAATTAACTACCTATAAGGGTAACCAAGGGGAAAAAAAACCACTTCCATTGCATGTAACTGCCTACGTTGCCCACTTTCAGCCAATTCATTAGAAACAAAAGTACCAGTCTCTCTCTTCCTCCCTCTCTGTGGTTCCACCTACCCATTTACGCTCCTTCTCTTCTGAATTTCTCTCTGATTGTTCATTTTATTTCGTCCATGTGGTGTGTTTTGTTGATAGGAGACAATGTGAATGTGGGTGACAGAAGAGTGCAAGAACTCATTCATCGTATGGTGGTTCAATATCAATAATCAAAACATATATTTCTCTTTGCAGAGATTAAAATCATCAAAATTGGCCAGTGATCGTTAATGATGTTAATGAATTATCTGTCAATTTTACAGGGCTCCAACGGCCTTTACTACGAAGTCCAGGCAATGGATACACAACGGAGATGGGTATTGATGACATTAAGAACAGAGCCAAATAGTTAGATTTGGTTTTGGATTTTCCTCTCTTACTTTTATCTCTAATAACTCCAATTACTGGCTGCTTTCTTATTGTAAATTAACCTTTTGCCGTTTTTATATATTGAAAGTAAACATTTTGGGGTGTTCATCAGTTGAATACCTAACTTAAATGTAGAGCCATATCCTCGTTTCAAAGTATGCCATATGTTATTGATGAATGAATTATTATCATATTGAATTTTGTAATAATTTGAAAAACTGTAGAATAGAAATTTAAAAAATGTGCATACTAATGCTATACTCCTAAACATGTGATGTTATTAGTGTTGTTGGTTTGGTTTTGAGCTTCTGAATTGTTCGGAAAACTTAAAGAATCGAAACTGAATCGTATGTATTATAGAATCGAGCTACATTGAGCCAATAAATAATGGTTTATGCATTAAATAATATTATGATATTATGAGAAAAATAAGAAATTAAATAATAACAGAGAAGAAAGAAAAAAAATAGAATATGTAAAATAAAATAAATAGTATTGTTAAGTATTTTCTTTATATATAATTTCAAATATAAATAGTATTAATAGGTAATGAATCGGTTCGGTTCTATACGATTTTTTGAAATTTAATTTGTGAACCGAACGATAAGCAATAGTTTTTAATTATTTAAAACTGAAACCAAACTGTTCACCAAAAAAATCAAACCAAATCATATAGTTTAGATTAGTTCGGATTGAATTAACTATTACAACGATTTTCTAACTATTCAAATGATTTTTTGAACAACCTGCTATATGCACTTCCATAACTGAACTATAATGGTAAGTTATCAATATTAAAAATATCATAAGAAACCCATCATAATGGTTTTCAATTAAGATTACAATAAAAATAGATAATAAGTACCAACAGAGTTAATAATAAAATATTAAATAGTTCATGATAAAATCAAATCATTGTAATTTAATTGGGATTTACTTTGATGTGGCTATATAGTGTCACATTATTTTTGTGATGCCATAACACAGTTGAAAGCACATTAATCTCAGAACATGATTTTGCGGCTAACAATGCATTGAAACACAAACATTAATATTTCAAATCTAAGAATTGCCTGCACTTTATACCCAATTGAATTTCCTTTTTCTTTTTATAATACTATCATCTATCTCCTATTGAACGTATGCATGTCAACAAGAAGGAACGGCAAACACAATGAGAGGCATTACCAATAATCCCTACAAGAACACAATCCTTCTTTAAAATGGTGGAATCGGTTTGAATCTCGAATAATGAGATCACGGTTATAAATCGTCGACAGAAGCTTCATTGCCGAATGGCAATCGCTGCACATTCGAAGATTTTTAATCACTCGGATGGATGTTCGTGGTCTTGTGCTTATGAGCCCGAACGCAACTGCCAGTTTCTCACTGTGGCGACCCAATGAACTCTGCTTCGCTTCTTCATCCTCAATATCCAGCAAAACTTGCTTCATATCTGGTACATACCCGCCTAACTTTAATTTAGCCTCCATCTCCTCTATCATCCCATAGATCTCTTTACTTCTGCAGTGGTTTGTATCTCCAACAATGAACTGATGAACAAGCCCATCAACCTCAATCGAACTGCAACCTGGCGGTTTCTTTATTCCTTTCTCGGACATGGTTTTTCGCACCTTATGAACTTCGTCCCACTTGTTAGCCATTGCATACAGGTTTGATAGCAAAACATAGCTTGCGTGGTCATCCGAGGCCAGTTCGATGAGTTTGAGACCGGCCTTTTCACTCAACTTGAAGTTCCTGTGGACTTTACAAGCACCCAACAAGGCCTTCCACATAACAGTATCAGGTTTCATGGGCATGGATTTTATAATCTCCTCCAGCTCATCAAACCTACCGGCACGGCCCAAAAGATCAACCACACAACCGTAATGTGCAATGTCTGGTTCAATCCCGTAAACAGTTTTCATCTTACTGAAGTAGGACAGACCATCCTCTATCGAGCCACCATGGCTACACGCGTTTAAGACGCAAGAGAAGGTTATAGCGTCGGGTTGAATGTTAGAATACTCCATCTCGGAGAGGAGCTCAATCGCTTCCAAACTTCGGCCATTCGCTGCTAGTCCCCCGATCATGGCATTCCATGTGTCCAGACTCTTCCTTTTGGTATCATTGAATGCCTCAGCTGCTCCGTCTAAGCATCCACACCTGGAGTACATGTTTACAAGCGCAGATCCAAGGTTCTCATCGAGCTCAATTCCATGCCTCCTAATATAAGCATGAACCCATTTTCCTTGAGCAAGTGCACCTGAATGCGCAATGGCAGTTAGAACACTCAACAATGTCACTCTGTCTGGTTGTTCCCCTTCCTCCTGCATTCGCCGAAACATCTTGACTGCTTCCGCAAACTCACCCACTCGGGCATAGTAAGCAATCATGGTGTTCCATGACACAACATCTCTTTGCGGCATTGAATCAAACATCTGGCGAAGTGATTCACCATCTTCATTATGAGTGTATCCTTTAAGCATGCTATTCCATGTCACGATGTCCAGTTTAGGACAAGTATCAAACAACTTGCGTGCATCAACCCTTGACCCACAGGCAGCAGCGGCATACACATGAATCAGCTTATTTCGAATAAAGGCACCACCTTCCAGCCCACACTTAATGATTTGACAGTGAAATTGCTTTGCAGTCTCTGTTAATGACAAGATGGTGCAGGCTTTGAGGACTAACGTGAAGGTGTAGCCGTCGGGTTCAACGAATTTGCACAACAATTGTTCGTACAACAAAATGGCTTTATGGGTATTTTTCCATTTCAAGTTCCCTCTAATGAGAGTGTTCCAGGCAAAAGTGTAAGGTTCTTCCATGGAGTTGACTACTGTTTCGGCGTATCGGAGGCTTCCATCATCGGAAATGGCGTAGAACTCCGCCAGGCGGCTGGCGGAGTAAGTGTCGGCGATTTGGGAGGTTTTGATCATGAGAGCGTGGACTTGTTTGGCTTCCTGGAGCTGGTTACAGAGGTGTAAGAGAGAGAGGGTTGTGGTGGCTTTTCTTGGGTGGTTTGTTATGGGTGTTACTGGTAGTGGTGGGTGAGAAGGTGTTGGTATCGGTGTCAATGGAGCATTTGATGAAGGAAGGGGTAGCAAATGAAGCATTTGGGTGTTTCAGACACAGAGGTGAAGGTGGTACTGATGATGGTAGTAAGTGAGCTGGGAAAATCAGAGCCTTCATATTATGAGGAAGGGAAAGAAAAGAAGTAAAGAAACCTCTCATAGTGAGGATCAATTATTTCATGCCCCCAAAGCCATTGTTCTATTTCAACGTGCTGTCATATATTTGTGTAAATTTTATCAATTTTTTTTATGTGAGATTTATACAAATATGTGATTCGGAATAAAATACGACAATGCCTCTCAGGATATATGGAATAATTTTCCCATATCAAGATGTCTGTGTCCAATGCTCGTTCACGTTGTATTGTTGTACACATTGAATTGTTGTACGGGACAAAGTGAGTGATGAAGTTTTATTGTAATATTATTTTAGAAAAAATCTATATATATTTTGGTGTTTGGTGATTATTAAAAAATATTATTTTTAAAAAATTTAATAACTCTTTTATTTAAAATATAGTACTAATATTGTTGTCACCACTACTATGGCCATTACTACCGTTGTCGCCACCATTACTTCTATCACCGTTCTCATTACAATCATTACTATCGTTGATGCCATCATTATTTTTACTTTTCGAACACTGCTACAAACTCCACGACTATTATTACCGTTGTTGTCACGACCACCACCGGTGGTTGTGGACATATTTTTCTAGTAAAATACTTTAGGTTATAAAGCAAATTAAATTAATTATTATAAAAAACATAAATTATTCTTAATGACAGCAAAAAAAAAAGTGATAGTAGTACATTGGCAATAGTGACGGTAATAATGTCAACGATGATAGTGGTGATAGAGTGATAACGAAGGGGCGACAACGTGGTGATAATGGTAGTGGAGGAGGTGGTGGTAGTAGTGGTTGTATTGCAGGTGGTGGTGAAAATGTTGACGGTGGTGGTGGTGGTTGTGTTGGGGGGTGGTGGTGGAAATGTCGACGATAGCAATAGCGAAAATGCAGTGGTGGTGATTGTGGTGAAAATGGCAGCGGCGACAACAATGGTAAAAATGATGGTGGCGACAACGACAACGATAATAGTAGTAATTGGGGATAGTGAATGTAGTGACATTGATGAGAGATTGATAAAAGTGACCGGGTATATCTCCCAAAATTTTCATGAAAGAAGATAAATAGGTAAATAAGAGGTAAAAGTGTTTTGGAAGCATATAGATCTAATAGATAAAGAATAATGTTATAGTAATTATATTTGTATACTTATAGTTGAGTACCATTTAATGTGATACTTTATATACTAATTAAATAATATAGCTAGTGTCATGTAAACATTAAATGACAGTCAAATTAAATGTGACAATCAAATATAATCATGACATTAATACATCAAAAGGAAATTAAGGAATTAACAAGAATTTCTTGTTACTGTAAAGATACACATCTAGATAACATTAAGAGAAAATAAGAAGAAAGGAAGAGGCTAAAAGAAGAAGAAAAGGTAGAATTAATGTAATGGATAATTCCAAGTCTCAAACAAAGAAAGAGAAAAGAAACATATGTATAACGTAGAAAGTTTGTTGCTGAAACTCAATAGTTACAAAAAGAACTTCGGATTAAAAATTCTCAATTAAATGAAAACTATGGATAAGTTCCAATTGAAACCCCAAATAAAAACTATGTGAAAGATTTGTCAACTGGTGGATGAATTCATTGAGACTACTAAATTAAATCAATATTAGTATTTATTCTCACAATCTGCAACCCAAATGCCCAATCTTAATAGAAGTTGAGAAAGTTGCTTCAACAATTAATATCATGTCTATATGACAAAGACTTCCAATCCTCAGTTACTCCCAATCTGATCCTCTTATCCAAGTTTTTTCCTTTCTTTCTATTGTCCTATGTGCACACCCAATTAATTACCTATCTAATCAAGTACAAGTACAAAAATTGAGACCTTTATCGGTATATAAGAGTTGAATGCCATAGACTCTTATCGGTATATCTACTTGTGGTTGGATTAATGAGTCATTGTCTGTGCAAATAGTAACTTTTCTTATAACATATTCTGACATTTGGATGGAACCTCTAGGGAATAGAAGAGAGAGAAAAAGTAAAACCATCCAAAGTGATCCAACTAGATTTGTTACTATTTCACTTAGGCATACAAAGTAATTAATTGTAATGCACTTCAGAAACTCAGAACCTCCCAATATCGTAATCATTTTATAGGCTCATAACCAACTGTATTCAACTATAAATACAACAATGGGGTATCGGTACTTCCAAAGTTTATAGAGCAATCTTTTGAAGATATAAATGGAGAAGGCTTCCATCAAATCGGCTTTCTTAGTCATGCTCCTCCTGGTTTCAGCATCTTGTTAGTCTCTCTCTCTAAATATTTGTCAATATTTGTTTCAATTACGTTAATCAGTATTAGGATACATGTCGCTGTTGATGATATAACCATATATTAATAAATGACACTGTCAATCAATATATTCATATATTAGTAAATACTGATATCTAAGGATGAAAGTAAAATTTTAATTATGAGGAATGAATGATTCTTACGATGTCATAATTAGGGAGGATATTAGATTTTCATAAAAATCTTGGGGACAATCTATACAATTTTAAAACATTGAGGACTAATATAATATATGAATTATTTCTGAAACTTTAGTAGTGCAACCCATCTGCCCAATCCAAACTTCAAAATTCAGTTAAATATCACCCGGTAAAATACGTGTTATATTTAAAACCTATATATATAAAATAAAAGGAGAACCCCAATTGCTGTCTCCACTAATTGAAGTCACGTAAATGTTTTAATTGACTAAATTACCCCGAATTTGTTAGTTTATATAAATTTTGTTTTATAAACTTTAAGAATAGATTTGAACACTCAAAATTTTAATATAATAACTGCTCAACATTTAACATTTAAAATAACTGTACACGCGGTGCATTCTTCATGTATATATATTTAATGTGGAGAAAGTGGATTAGTCTAGAGAGACAAGTGGGTTATATTCAACGTATTTTAGTGTACAACCTACAAAACTCATGGTATATATATTTAATGTGGAGAAAGTGGTTTAGTCTAGAGAGACAAGTGAGTTCTATTCAACGTATTTTAGTGTACAACCTATAAAACTTATGTCTATATAGTAAAATTAGCATGAGGTGTAATATGAAATAACTATAGTATTTTTTTTTTTGCTTACAAGGAGGCCGCTTGGGGGAGGAGGTCCAGGGTTCGAACCCCGGGTGGTGAGGAGCCTAGGAGTGCTCTTGATCACTGGGCTAAGAAGCTTCTTGAAATAACTATAGTGTTGCTCATTAATGTGTGTGTATTTTTATATAAAAGCATACTTGCATAATGTAAACTAACAATGGTGACAGGGTTGGGAGCTGAAGCAACCAAAAAGATACGCGCTAAATGCACATTCAAGGAGCAGTGCAAAAAAGTATGTCAGAGGTTGAGTCAGATTGCTATTAAGTGCGTAATCGATGGGACTAAGAGCTGGTGTGCTTGTAGTTATAATTCACCTCAACGTCGCTCACCTCCACTGCCGTCACCTCCACCACCACCGCCACCAAAAGAGGCCAAAGACCCATCCATCAGTGAGAAGATCATTGGAGACGAGGGAGTCAAAAGAGGAGTTCCGCAGGGGCATTGAATCCCTCATGTGCATGTGTGGGCCCAAACATTAATATATAACTAGTGAACGGGCGCGCAAAGAACACTTGGCCCATTTTCAATAAATAGTTGTTGGTAATATTAATATTTATAAATAATAAAAAAATATAATGTAAAAAAATATAAATAAGATTATAACACATATTAGCAATTCTGGTAAACAAATAGTTAGCAAAAATAGATATTTACATACATTTATCAATATGTACCACAAAAATATAGTAAAAAGTTTATTACAAAACAAGAGTAAAAAGCTTATGTACAGAGCCAGAGCATGTAACTTATGTATAGAACAAGAGCAAGTAGCTTATGTACCGAACAAGAGCAAAGTATTGCATGTTTAGAAGAGCAATACAAAAAATTACAGGCAAAAGAATTGCTCTTTGAACTGAATCATTAGTATGAGAAAGTGTTTTTTCAAAAGAATAATTATTTCGTTGCTTTAAGTTTTGAGTTGAATGGAATTGAATCTGTCGTAAAAGATGATGAACTGTCCATTGAGCCATATGTTGTACATGTCCGGTGGTAGGTTGTCCACAAAGACCGTGTAACTTCTATTATCTTCTTCGCTAAACAAAACTTGCTCTTTCCGTGAGTTTCTCTCTATAAGCACGCTTGTTGTAATTCGGTATTACAATGTCAAACTTAATCACTGTTATGTTTAATCGTATTTTGTGTTCTATCTTGTGCTAATGATGAATTGGTTGATATAGGTTTTGCTATTACCGTTGAATTTATTTTAAGTGTTTATAGTTGTAGGCTGGTTGCTTCAGTTGTATGACATGATGCTATTTAATTGTTGTTGTTGAGATCGTTTTTCTTGTAATTTTTATGTCCTTAAAATAAATAATATGAACCAAAATCTGAAGAATATTTAACATTAAATAGAATAAATCCATAAATAAGTATTACCTTTGATATATATGCCATAAACTTCTTACCTTTTTCTTCTTTGCATTATCTTCAAAGATTGTGGGGTTACTTAATCACAATCATCACACAATTCAATTTGAGATTTGGCTGTGGGAAATTAATAAAATAATATTAGTAATTATGTTCATTAATGCCACTGTAAAAGAATAAAAAAAAAAGAAATTGGCTTATTAGTGTTTATAATAACAAGAAATCAAAGTTTTTAGAGATACACATCTTAATATTTATATATCAATTTTATGCATATAGATAATTAGAAAATAATTGAAGTTATTGTTTTTGGAGTTTAATGCATTTTTCTTTTTGTTGAAAAAAAGATTCCAAAACTTAAATTATTATTTGATCAACTGTCCCAAATCCCAAATTGCAAACCCCAAAAACGTAAAATCTAAAACTTCCAAAACTCCAAACCCTAAAATCCAAAGCGCCAAATCTCCAAACACTATCTAGCTTCAAAAATTAAGTTGTTATTCACTTAAAATTTGAAGTTCGAAATAGTTTAACCAACTGTTCATGTTTTATTAATACGGATGGAAATAGTCTATTTATGTTTATATATATATATATATATATACCTATTGTTAGAACAAGAATACCTTTAACTGTAGAAGATAAATTGTGAAAAGAATTGCACACTAAAAGTGAAACGTGAGAACTTAATGGCAGGAGAAAATATTAGAATAGCCAGAATACTTTAGCCAAAGGTAGAATAAATTTTTTGTTCACTTAAAAACTTAGAACTGAAAATATATATTTTAACCAACAGATGTTTTATTAATATGTAGGGGAAATATTGTATTTCTCTATATATAAAACTAAACCTGCAAGTGTAGAACAAGAATTGTGAAAAGAACTGCAGAATTGGTGAGATAATTTTAACCGACCCATGTTTTATTAACAGAGAAATTTGAGAATTAGTTCTTTTTTTTAGACTATATAAGAGTTTTAATTCTATTAGAATTTTTTTTTACTAATTTCAGTCGCATCATAAATCGGAATAATTTTTTATGACTAATTTGCTCATATGTAAAAGATTTTACTTTTTTTTTTATCACATTTGCTAAATTTACAATTATGAAAAATAAGATTCTGGTATGAAAACTTTGAATTTTGAATTTGCCGAATATGAGAACTTTATCCTTATAGTGTTTAATGGTTGATATGAAACCCCACAAATCAAAGTAGAAGAACAGCAAATTCAAAATAAAAGACTACCATAAAATCTTAACAACACCAACTCTCTCTCTCTCTCTCTCTCTCTCTCTCTCTCTCGCGCCGTGGGGCCTAGCTCCGGCTGCCCGTTCTCCACCTTCATCCGACCATCGACCGTTGTCCTCCATCGCCGCCGCTGCTCCTTCGCCAATATGAACACTACACAAATACGAAGCCGCTTAATTATCCTCTGTCGCCGCCACCAACTCAAAATCTCACTACCGCCGCTTTGTCGCTGCCACCAACTCAAGATCTCACTATTGCCGATCTTCCATCCAAATTTGGATTCCTCCGTCGCCACCACTTCTTCTTCCTTCGGATCTAGACTTCTCCGTCGCTGCGCTCTTCCCTCCAGATCTTGATTCCTCTATCATCGATGTCACAATTGCTGTAAGAAATTTATTACTTTAATTGATAAATTTATCACTTTAATTTTAGTAATAAATTTATCACTTTAATTTTTTCGAAAAAATTCATTCAGAAAAATTTCTCAATTTAATGAAATGAGAAATTTTTTTTCCAGAATTTTGAATTAATAAATTTATCAGTTTAATGGAATGAGAAATTTTTTCAGAATTTTAAACTGATAAATTTATTAGCTTAATGAAAAGCAGGAGATTGGTGCCGAAAAAGAAGGCTGACGTTGGCATCGAAGAAGATGGAGTCAGCGACTACAACGGCGATGATGGCAATGACAAATGAAACTGACGGCGGTGCTAGGGTTGTGATAGTTGCGGCACGAGATTTTTTGAAAAATTTTGGGAGAGATTTTTGTGACAAATTTTTTATTTCTATTTAGGAGGGATTTGGTCAGTGAAATATTTTGAAATTTTAATTTAAAAGTATTTTTGGTAAATATTAATGTTTCATGAATAAATTTATTAAAAAATATTCGACATGACTAATCCTAAAATATCAACTGATAATAAAACTTATCCCAAGATTTCTCAATTAATTATCACTCTATCGAATTATCCATGCATATTTATGGAATAGTGGTATAATTGTCTATGACATTAATAATTTTTAAAAATAGATTTTTTTAAAATAGTTAAAAAGTAAATAAAATTTATTCCAAAATAAATACTAAAAGTGAATTATAGTGTAATTAACTCAATTTTTTTTTCAATACCATGAAATTGGAGAGGCTGGTAATTAATAGGGATGGCACGAGGCGGGGTGGGACGGGGATTAGTTCTTCTATTTCCGTTTCCTATTTAATCGAGGTGGGAATGAAAAAAATATTGAAAAAATAGAGAGAAACGGGACGGGAATATGAATATTTTGGATATAATTTTTGAGATTTAAAAAAGTAATATTAATAAAAGTTATAAATAATATAATAAATAAAAAATAATAGTTAATGAATTAATATAA
>JAOTRH010204295.1:0-11121 GCA_034768845.1 Heliamphora exappendiculata | reverse complement strand
GAACCACTATAAATCCCTGGTGTCTGGTTCTATTTCTCTATCCCTCATCTTTTAATATTTGCATTGGTTATATATTTTCATATCTTGCTTTATTGCTATATTAAAAGATTTCCAAAAAAGATTTTTAAGTTACTATTACCTTTTTTAAAGACCCAATTCACCCCCCTCTTGGGTTGCATAGATCTAACAGAAACATTTTCCCACATTGAACGTTTGAGCTTTGCCCCATTTGGCCTTAATGCCCTCTTCTCATTGAGGACCGTGGAGATTAGCAGGCCTTTGCTGATGGCTGCTGTACAACTATGGGATCTACAATATCATGTCTTTTGGTTTGGCCTTGAAGAACTCTACCCCACTGTAGAGGAGTTTGCTTCCATTTTGGACTTGACTCCGCGGAGTTTCGTTGTTGTTCCCACTCCCTTTCTTTTTGCTCGGCAGTAGGTGGTGCAACTTTGTGGTCTATCTAGAATAGAAGCTTCTCTTCTGACATCAAGTGACTGTCTCGACATTTCATTGCTTATTGAAAGGTTTCGTCCTACTCGGGATCTTAGCAATCTTCACTTTCAATTGTGGCATCGTTATGCTCTTTGCCTCTGCCTCCTTATCCAGTATCTCCTCGTCCCTTCCAATGGCGAGTTAGCTGTGCCCTGGTTGACATTGCTAGTCAAATGTGGATGGGGAAGCACTTTGTGCCCCTTGTTTTGGCCGAGACACTACTGGCAGTAGACACTGTCCATCATGGTGAGACTACCACCTTTACTGGAAGTCCTTTACTTCTTCAGGTAGGCTTAACATCTTCCTCTGTATCAAGCTTTCTGTTATACCACAAAGCCTTTCTCTTACTATTTTAACTCTTGCTACAGATCTGGCTGATGGAGAAGGTAAATCTTATACAGAAACCTCCCACTAACAGGCATAATGTCGCTACTTCCCTTTACCACCCATATTATCAGATATGTGACACCGAGGCATCTTGGCGATAGTATCTTTCTTCTTAGCTGGCCCAGACATTACCTGGTAGTGCTCTTGGTGGTGGTTTCATGCCATGACTCTGACTACCATGAATCATTCTGGTGTTCTGCTCATCGATCTGTGTCATACTACTTTCTATTATCCCTATCGAATTATACAGTAGTTCGGTCGCAGTCAGATTATCCCTCACCATATCCAAGGCCATTTGTCTTCATCTGTACTGCGGGCCCCGTTTCTGGTTCTGTATCAAGATGCCTGGCCATCCCGCTCATTGATGGAGGCGCAGGAGTTGTAATCTCCCAAGCTTTCTGTTGAGTACAGGACATGGCTAACACAAGATAGAGAGAAGAAAGATAAAGAAGAGGGAAAATAGGCAGCAAAGAGGAGAAGGATTTGAGGATTTATTTTGAAAATTTAATAGCTTTTCTTTTTGTTTGTAGAGTTTGGGACTTGTGTGCCTTTCTTTTATTTGCAAAACTTTGTGATTCTGATGAAAAACTCCCACTTTATGTTTAAGATGGTTTAAATTTATCCAAAATTTTATTATCAAAATTCAAGAATGAATTTGCATTGGTCTTATTCAGATTCAAAGATGGTTAAAAACAAAGAATGTGGCTGGACTTCTTTGAAAGAAGCTGCATACGTATCCCAAAAAGTTGGAATCAATCCATAACATAGTTCAGGCTTGGTTTTTACTCGGGTATTAATACTCTCCTTTTGTGATGCCCTAACTTTTGCCAAGGTCGCCTTTTTGGGTTTTTGGCCTTGTGGGCTATTCCAACTTTTGCCTGAGTTGCCTTTTCGATTTTCAACTCAGTGAGCTTTTATTATCTTTTTATTTTTACCTCAAGAATAGTACTTTTTGAGCCATCCAAATCCATAATGATGATTGCACCACCGATCATGATGGTTTTGATGAGAAATGGTCCGGACCAATTTGGTTTAAACTTGCCTCTCGGGTCAAAGAAAGGAGCTCTAATTTTCTTAAGAACCAGATCTCCTTCTCTGAGATCTCGAGTCTTGACCTTTTTATTGAACGCTCGAGCTATCCTCCTTTAGTATCCTTGCACATGAAACAGAGCTTGCAGCCTTCTCTCATCAAATAAGAGCAACTCTTCCATTCGGTTCCTTGCCATTCTGCTTCCGAAATACTGGCCTCGACTACTGCTCTTAGTGAAGGGATTTCCACCTCAATGGAAAGTACGGCTTCCATCCCATCCACTAGAGAGTATGGCGTCGTTCCTGTTAAAGTTATGATCGACGTTCTGTATCCCCAGAGTGCAAATGGTAGATGTTCCAGCCAATCTTTGTGTGAGTTGATTATCTTTTGTAGAATTTTCTTGATGTTCTTGTTTGCTGCTTCAATTGCTCCGTTGGTTTGTGGCCGATATGGTGAGGATTTGTGGGCTATTATCTAATATTCTTCGAAAAGATCCAGAACCTCTCATTGGAAATGTGAACCATTATCTGAGATGACCTCATGTGGGACTCCATACCGACAGATGATGTTTTGCTTGATAAACTTAGCAACGTGGGAGGCTTTCAATACCGAGTAGGAGGATGCTTCTACCCACTTGGTGAAATAATCAATGGCCACTAAGATAAACTCATGTCCATTGGATGCCTTTGGTGTTACTCTGCCAATCACAACGATACCCCATACTGAGGACAGCCATGGTTTGCGTGAATCTGACACTTATAACACCTCCGCACAAACTGGATGCAGTCTGTCTCCATTGTCATCCAAAAGTATCCTTGTCGCACGATTTTCTTAGCTAACATATTTCTGCTCATGTGTGGCCCACAAACTCCTACGTGTATTTCTTTCATCAATTTTTGGCCCTCTTTAGTGTTTACACACAACTTGTTGACTCTAGAATGTCCTCGCTTATATAGTCTACCACCGCAAATGGAAAATTGTGCAGATAGTCGCCGTATCGCCCTTTTGTCCTTTTTGCTCGCAAACTTGGGGTATTCTCCCTTCTCCACAAAAATTTGAATGTAAAAATACCACAGGAGATCGTTAGTGCTTTCTTCAATGGCAGCTATCATCTTATATGATGGCTTTCTTTTCTGTTCAATTATCAAAGGCCTCATCCGGACTCTGGGTGGTATGTTAATCATGGACGCTAGGGCGGCCAGTGCATCGGCGAACTTGTTCTGCACTCTAGATACGTGGGTGAAGATCACCGATTCAAAGCATGGTATCAACTTCTCTAGTTCGTGATGATAGAGAATCAAGGTTAAGTCCCTGACCTTCCATTCTCCTCTTGCTTGTGAAACCACCAGTGCTGAATATTCGATGACTTCTAGCCTTCTGGCCCCTAGTTCCAGGGCTACCTCTAATCCAGCTAAACATGTTTCATATTCAGCCTGATTGTTGGTGACTTTAAAATTGAGCTTTAATGACAAGGGGACGTGTGATTCTTCAGGAGTGACAAGGAGGACTCTTATTCTATAGCCATATTGATTGGATGCGCCATCGAAATATAGAGTCCACTTGTCATCTTCGACTTTCATCAGCAGTTCGTTGGGAAACTGGAACTTTGTGTCTTCTCCTCCCTCCACTGATTGATCAGCCAGGAATTCTGCCACTACTCTTCCCTTGACTGACTTCTTGGTGATATACTGAAGATCAAATTCTGATAACAATAGCAACCATCGAGCAAACCTTCTTGTCAGCGCTGGCTTTTCAAACAGATACTTCAACGGGTCCATCCAAGAGATGATATTCACTGTGAAGGACAACATATAGTGCCTTAATTTTTGGGAACCCAAAACTAAGGCCCAACACGTCTTCTCCAATGGTGTGTGCCATATTTCTGACCCTATCATCTTTTTTCTTAAGTAGTAAACGGCCTTTTCAATTCTAGTTTCACCTTCTTGCGCCAGCATACATCTCGTAGCTGAATCAATTACTAACAAATAGAGGATCAGTGGCCTATTAGGTTCGGGAGAAGCTAGAACAGGTGGATTTTGCAGATACTATCGTACGGTATTGAAGGTGTCTTGGCATTTTTGATCCCTTTCAAACTTGACTCCTTTCTTCAGTAGAAAAAAGAGCGGCTCACAAGTAGTTGTCAGTTTTGCAATGAATTGACTGATAAACTATATTTTACCAAGAAAACCCTTGACTTCTCGTTCGGTCTTTGGAGGAGGCATTTCTAAGATTTCCTTGATCTTTGAAGGGTCCACTTCGATACCCCGTTGAGTGATCATAAATCCAAGCATCTTTTCGGTAGTAACCTCGAAGGCGTGTGGATTGAGTGGCATCTTATACCTTCGAATCCTCTTGAAAAATCTTCGCAGTGTTGTGATGTGGCCATTCCAGTCCTTAGACTTTACTATCATATCATCCACGTACACTTCGACCTCCTTATGTATCATGTCATGTAGTAATGTAGTGGTAGCCCTTTGATAGGTCGCCCATGCATTTTTCAAGCTAAACGGTATCACATGATAACAGTAGGTACCCCAGGGTGTGGTTATATCTAGAGAAGCCGTCCATGAATGATAACAGGGCATGCCCTGCTGTACTGTCTACCAAGACATCAATGTGTGGTAGTGGAAAATCGTCTTTCGGGCTAACCTTATTGAGATTCCAAAAATCCATGTAGACTCGGATATGACCATCCTTCTTAAGCGCTGGAACAATGTTGGCTACCCATTTCGGATACTCGGTTACCATCAGGAATCTGGCATTGATCTGTTTGGAAACTTCTTATTTGATCTTCAGAGTCCATTATGGCCGGATCCGTCTTAATTTTTGTTTGACCGGTTTAGCATCGGGGTATAGAGGGATATGGTGTTGGACAATGTCAGGATCAATTCTGGATATATCCTCGTAAGACCATGCAAATACATCTTTGAATTCTTTTAATAAACTTATTAGTTGCTCTTGCTCAACTAAGGATAAAGAAGAACTGATTTGAATATTTTACGGGTTAGTTTCATTACCCAGATTTATTGACAAAGTTTCTTCAATTATTGGTTGGGCACGCATTTCTTCTTCTCTTTTTATTAAAAGTTGCATTTCTTCAGGAATATCCCCATTGAATTTAAAATCGTCAGAAAGCATATGAAATAAATCAAACAAAGCAGAGTAATCGAAAATGCCGTTCATTTTATTAAGAGCAGAGGGAATTATAAACTCGATAGCAAAAGTAGGGAGAGGAGCACTAGCAGACGTGCCCTCGACTACAGACTTTGACTCAGACTCAGGATAGATAACCTGCACATTACAAGATTCGATGGTCCAATTCTTCACTTCTTTTATAGCCACATCGACGATGAGCCTGGTGCAATCTGTTGGTGTGCTAAAACCCATCATGAAACAGTCTGATTCAGTCACATGCAGTTGAGCCATCTTTTCATTAAATAGCTTTCCCATGTCAATCCCATTGAGCTTGTCAGTCTAGTCTTCTTATTGAATTTTCTCTCCTTTCTCTTCCCCTTTCACTATCTCTTCCTTTTCTATAACAAACAACTGATGGTTGAAAAAGATCTCCAACCTTAGTAGCTTTTGATTGGTTTTCTCGTCGATCCATGGCTATGAAAAGCCACAGTATGGAAAATCTTCCCCTTCCTTAACGAAGTGCCCATTGAGCGTTTCAGTATAATTGACCTTTCGTCCCCTCTTAGGCCCTTCCAAATCTTCTTTCGTTAGTTCATACACAAGACCAAAATGGTGTGAAGTCGGCAATACCTGAACATGTTTCAAAATTCCCTACTGCTTACGTCATAATCCCATATCAGGGAAAAAGGACATTTTCTTCATCATTGTCACTGCCCGTAGGTTTATGTACATTTCCTCCTCATTTAACAACATCTGCACATCCTGGGCTTCGTCAAACTGGAAACCGCTGAGTAATATGTCATCTTCACCATGCTGTACTTCCAATAGGGTTGAGCCCTCTACTGCTCTCGGGGGATGAATGCTGTCTTCCCCGTGAATAGTTAATACTGTCCCATTTGTTATCAGTTTTAGTTTCTGATGGAGAGTCGATGGTACAGCCTGGACTCTTGGGTCATGCAGCCAAGGGCTTCCCAACAGCAGGTTGAAAGATGCTGGCACGTCAAGTACATGAAACTCGACTGATGTTTCCAAGGGTTCTACTATTACCGCAAATTACACCAGTCCCAGTACGTCCCTCCTTATGTTGTTGTAAGCCCAGACTCCTTGATTGGTCGGTGTGAAATGGTCTGGCCTCATTCCCATGCAAATGACCGTTCTCAATGGGCAAACATTCAAGGCAGACCCATTATCAATGAGGGTTATCAGGACCCACTTTTCCAGGCACTTGACAATGATGTGTAGCGTCGCTTTGTGACTTTTTCCTTCAGCGGCCAAATCCTTATCAGAAAAGAAAATGACTTTGGTTCGGCGGTTGGTAGAATAAGCCTAATAAGCTGCTCGGGGGTTGCATCTATCGAGACATTAGCCTTGTTCAACACCTTCAAAATAGCTTACCTGTGCTTATGCGAAGCCTTCAATAAGCCCTAGATACTGATGTTAGCTTGTGTCTTTTTCAACTATCTCAGTACAGCATCATCCTCCTCCTCTTGCACTATCTCTTTCCCTTTCCCACTTGGTTGTCCTCTCTCTAACTGAGCTAGCTTAAAATGCCGTTCACTTCTAGTTAGGTGTTCAACGCCGTCTTCAGGATCCCATAATTCTGGCATCGTATTATCCGCCCGTTTCACTTCGTCTACGTGCAGAGGGCTTTCAAATGCCCACAGATCATTTATGTTACCAACGGCTACCCTTTCCATTCTTTCCTCATCATCTTCAATAGCCCATATATTGTCAACCTCCTCCCAAATGTCTTATTCGATAAAGTCCATTTGCTGTTCCTGAGTGGCCTAAAAGTCAGTCCACTCAGCCCCATCTAACTTTAGTACAACCCTTACTAGACAGTAGGACTGTATTTCGTTGACATATACTTCCTCCTCAAAAAGTTGAGGGAGAGTCATTCCCTCAAGCACATGACCAAACCCATATGGTTGGGCCAGATAGTCCAGCGACCAATCGTCTTCTTCGTTACGCTCCTCCTCTTATTGGTAGACTTGTATTATCAGCCGATACCATTTCCAGGCATTATCATTTCATTCTTCCATCTTATCTTGGCTGCCTCTAACCACGATAAATGAGTATGCCGTCTGATCCTCAGTTACTAAAACATGAGGACGTGGTAGGAATGCTGAACAGATATATCAGCTCGGGTCCTCTGATTCCCCCAGAGACATGTAATTTACCCCAGCCTGTCTGGCATGATTTGGCAGTGGGTTAGTCGTGACATTTGACTTTGGGGTGGTAAATGGTGGTGGGATCACCTTGTTATCGACGAGGTTTTGGATATCATGATGCAGCCTTATGCATTTATTAGTCAGATACCCGTGAACTTAGTGGAAGGCGCAGTATTGAGAAGCATTGAACCTTGACAGTAGGGGATCAGGTACAGGCATGGGGTCCAATGGCTGGATAAGCCCCTTCTCAACAAGTTGACTCAGGGTCGTGGATAAAGAAATGTTGAGGGGGGTGAAAGTTCTTTGCTGTCGTTGTTGTGTTTGCTGACCATCCCCTGACTGCTGAAGGTTGCTTGTTTGATGGGTGGAAGAAGGGTTCAAAAGGTTCACCTTGCCCGAGCGGGACACGAGGTTAGTTGTAGCGGATTGATTCTGGTTGGTTTTGGGAAAGGTCCTTCATGATGGTTTCTGACTGAATTCTACCTTCTCAATATCATCGGAATGGATAGCGTCCTCGATTTGCACCCCAGCATCGAACAGCTGCTCAAAGGTGGAAAGTGGCTGCATGATGAGGTAGCGTTTTAACGGAGACTGTAGATTCTTAACCATAATCCTCTCATGCTCTTTCTCAGTTGGCCTGTATATCATTTTTACAGCTTTGCCCCTCCAACGGGTCAAGAAGTCAACAAAAGATTTCAAATTTTCTTGTCGGGTTGTTTTAAGCACTCAAGTAGTAACGTCCAGCTGGACGTTGTAGCTATATTGATTGATGACGGTGGTGGCTATATCCTCTCATGTTCTAGTTTTGACCACTTTTAGAGAGAGAAATCACCTTTGCGCTGCCCTAGAAAGCGATCGGTGGAATAATTGGGCTTTAAGCTCATCATCGATCCCCATGGGGGACAGGATTCTGACATACATTCTTAGATGAATGCAGGGATCTCCGGTGCTGTCAAACTTCTCTATCTCTGACATTTTAAACTTTTCTGGAAATTTTATATTTGGGAATAGGCACAATCCGCCTACATCCAACATGTATTCCTCTACACCTTTTGCCTTTCTCAACACTTTTTCCATCTGGTCAATCCTTTTTGCCAGTGCAGATTTCCTAGACTGAGCGGTATTCTCATCTTCTACCACAATCGGGCAGGGAACCCGAGGTGGCAAAGCAACTTGCGGTATCTCTGGCCCTTGGTTGTCATCCCAAAAGTCTTTTCCATTCTCATTCGTATTGTCTGGCTATCCATTCACACCGAGCATACATGCTTGAATTTCCCGAATCTGTCCCTGACATTGAGTTTGAGCTTGGGTCTGTTGCTCCATGGATCTTTGTATCTCGGTAATGGCTCTCATCAGAGCTGTCAGATTAACTTCGTTCCCTGCCATGTCAGTTGACTCAAATACTCTATGAAGTCTGTCTGATCCTGATCTCACCCAGACTCGTGTCAACTGTACTCTTCTCAGATCTATGGTAACCCACAGAAAAACCTAAATCCCATAAGAAGAATAACTATTCTCAGATAATTTTTGAAAATTTTTTGACAACAGACAACAAGTATCCCAAATACCCGAAACAACTGAAACTAAAATAATGCTCCTGCCGGGCTCATGCCAGCAACATAACAACTGAACATTTGAAAACTCAAGATGAGAACTAAGGGGATAGATCAATCAAATTCTAGAGGAAAGGTTTATCTAAGTGGAAAACATTTCGACAGGGAAATAGTTCTAACCCTCAAGAGGTCGGTTCGGGCAGCGTGACGGTAAGGAAAGAGAACTAACTCTCACAAGTATGACAAGGGTATTGAAGAAACGAGCCTATGCTAAGGATTTGAAAGAAACGAGCCTAAGAAAGGCAGAGGAAACCAATGACCCAGGGAAAAACCCAAAGGAGAGATAAACTAACCTAGAGGCTTTAAAATGAAACACGGGCGGGACCCTGAGAAGAAGAATATGGCGTGAAAGCTAGATATGGTGAAGGACAAAATTCGGGTAAGAATCCGAAGGAAAAGCTAGCCTAAGCAAAGGATAACAGAAAACTCGGGTCGACCCCGGAGAAGGAATTATCCTAAGCTAAACAAACATTCCTTGCAATAACAATCAAAACATACAATTAACAAAAACATATAATCCTGCTAGTGTTAACAGTACCTAATTAGGGGGTTCTAAGTTCACTATATGCAAACGGTTGGTTTTGGTCAATTGAACATGGTACCTTCTGAATAGAGCCGGGTATATACCTTCCATGCCTGAAGTGGTGTACGACATGGGCAAATAGTACGCCTGAACTCTTTTACTGCACCTATAGAAGCGTACAGTCAGCAAGGGTTGCCTGTCTCCCTAGCAATTCCCGAAACAGATTAACGTTTAGGGCATCAGGTTGACCAGGCAGGGGGTTGGAGAATAATGCACATGCATGCGAAAATACAAATAAAAATTCTTAATAAGAACCAATGATACTTTTCAGTCTACCCCTCTTATTTGGTTTTGGAAACCAGTCCCCAGCAGAGTCGCCAGAAAATACTGTGGCATTGGGATTTAGGGGTTTTGAAAATTATTTTAAAAATAAAGGAATTCAAAGATGTTTACAAAAATATTTTAACACCTTGAAAGCAAAATTTTAATAACTCTTTTTTGTTGAAAATAGAGTCGCCACTTAGTTTTTAAGAAAAACTAAGAAAAACAAAAATGTTTAACTGGTCTTAAAAGCGTTTAACCAAAGAAAGAGGGTTCGGGGGCTCAGGTACGAATCGGGAAATGTGTTAGGCACCCCGTTCGTCCAATCATAAGGTTGGCCTCTACTAATCATCATTGGTTCTTTAATAAAATTTTTCAAATGCATGCAAATAAAGAAAATAAAAACGAATAGAGAACAGCCAAAATCAAATATAAAAAATACATAACATATGTATATAACACTCCAAATTAGAACAAATAAAGGGATAAAATTTTAAATCCTATGGCATACAATTTCTAACTAAATGATACATGGAACATACCCATATACAATATAAAAATAATAATCTGAGCTAGCATGGTTTAAAGAGTAAAAAAAATAGGACAAAGATGCTAAAACTAACTAAATATGGCTTGCTAATAAAATAAGCAAAACTAAACAAATATTTAAAGAAAATGACTAAAGTATGCACATTGTCAAAACAAGTTAGACGACGAAAAGATACTAAAAATAACATATACATGTAAATTCTATGCTTAAGAGAAAAAAAACTAACAAAGAAAATAAGGGCTACATGAAAAAAAAATTTAAAGGTTTAAAGAAAAAGAAAATAAAGAAAAGATTATAAAAAAAACATTCTATAACGAAAAGGTTAGAAAATGTTCATTTGAATTACTAAAAGAAAACCTAACTATTTACATTTTTTACATTTTTCAACAAAAACAAGAGAAAAAAAAATAAAAGAAATGAAAAAGTGAGTTCCAATGATTAAAAGACTTTTTATAATTTTTGGATTTAGCAAAATGAAAGAAAAAGAAAAACAAGATAAAGACTATGAAAAGAAAAAGAAAGAAAAACCTGAATTTGACCCGTTCGACCTAGCCAAGACCAGCTACTATAACAATGTACTACAATCGTACCAATGGAATGTCCGGGTCCACTACGATTGTGAGCTTACCTGTATAATCCGTCAGAACTTATGACCCGATCTTCCATGCAACATGCATCGAGTATGCGGATTATGCATTCATTCATCACAAATAGAAATATGAAACCACGAATACAAAAACATCTCAAATGTTTCTCATTAATATGCTAGGGATCAAGAATAAAATACCTAAAAAGCATGGCTATTCAGTATACATTCCTAACAATCTCCCACTTATACTCAAAGCCATGTAGGAACACACCTGACACCTAACCCTTCTACATGGTTATCAAAGACT
>JAOTRH010204284.1:0-11121 GCA_034768845.1 Heliamphora exappendiculata | reverse complement strand
TATGTTCAATAACAAATACGCATATCCTACAACCTGCAACTACTGATTGGGATAAGACAGAGAGGAGGAGGAGGAAGAGGAGGAGGACCTTAAAGAAAGTTTAAGTTTCCGCGATGAACCTTTCATCCCGAAGAGGAGGCATCTGCACAGCCACATAATCTTGTGGCGTTTCGAACACAGAAAGAGAGAATTGCTTATAAACAACGCCGACATCGAAGTAAATCAACCCCGAGAGGCCAGGAACCAAAGAAACAAATAATTGGGGAAGAGATAGAGAAAAAGAAAGAGAAAGAGAGAGGATTTACCGGTTGCGGAGGAGAGAGGTGCGCCCCGACGCTGGTGGTGCGGTGGTTGCTGCGGTACTGGACGGTCCTTGTGTTGCGGCAGTGGTTGCGGTACTGGACGGTCCTGGTGTTGCGGCGGTGGTTGCGACAGTGGAGGGTGCTGCAATCGTGGTTCTGGAAGACGGAGGGAGGGAGTTTGCAGAGACCCCACTGTTGAGAAAGAATGAAGAAGAGAGGAGGGAGTAGAGAGAGGAATTGCTCTGTGGTATGTATTTACGGGAAGTCTTGTATGGAAGCCAAAAGATTTCAAGAAACCCAAGAATGCCCTTAACGGGTGAAAAATCAAATTTTTAAGAAGCCAAGAATGCCGTTAATCGAGGGGTAAACGTAGAACACCAAATTTCAAATTTTTTATTTTGTTTTTGTTTTTTTACTAGTTTCTTCAATTTAAAAGTTACAGACGTTGAGGTTTGAAAATAATAAGAAAATTTTGTTTAACGGCATTCTATAAATATTTTGTACGTTTTTATTAAACAAAAGTATTGAACGAACGGATTAACGAGTCTTTTTTGTCTGACAAAATTTGTTTATACTTTATGCATATAGTATTAGTATTAACTATTTGGTACTTAAACAAAATTTGTTTATAGTTTGAGAGTTTATGATTAACATGTTAAGCACTTATTGATAACTAGCTTGAGAGATTTTTAAAGAAAAATTTAGCTAAAAATTTTGTTTGAAATGAAAATAAGTCATTTGGTAAATTATTTTTTAAGTTAGCTTTTTAAAGTTGATTGATTGAAAAAAAATTTACTTTTTACTTTTTATTCAAATTGAATAATTTTTTTATTTTATATAAGTGATGATAATAATTGTATATAGTTAACATTGATAGTAATAAGTTATCAAAGAAGAGTATTTTTTGAAATGATTTGAATATTTGAATAGTCTCTTAAAAATTGGTGTTATGATTTTAATTTTTTTCATTTTAGTTTGATTTTTTTTTCAGCTAAATAAAAATGATTTGACTTTTACATTTTTAGCTAATAAGTTGAAAAGCTTCTCTTGCCAATTAAGGCCTAGTATCGCAAAATTCATTTATCATACTATCAGCAGTAATAACTACCCAACAAATTGCAATTGTAGGTCATTAGCTGTGCAACTAGGCAATTTTGATGGCATCACGTTATCATTGGATGTGTACAAATGAGTAAAATAGTGCCTAATTGCAATTCCTGTATACAATTAATACACAAATTCAGTGTAAGGTGGGATCCTTGCTATTCGAAATTGGTCTTGGGCCCAAAATTAATTTGAAATTAATCAAATGTGATTAAGATATGTGAGTCATTTGACTAGGTGTCAACAAACATATAAATAGGTCTGCATCAAACCATTCGAAGTCATCTAACTTTCACTTTAGATTAAAAATGTGATTTTTCCTCTCTCCCTCTTATGTTCTAAAATTTTTCTCTCTGATATTAGGTTATTCTACAAAATAGAATATAAGAACTTCTATACTAATTGAATACTTAGCAACAGTATTAATGGCCTACGTCAAGACTTATTGCACCATAACAATAAAAAGTATAAATGTTTATTTGCAGTAGGTAAGGAAATGCCAATGAGTGTTTTATTTTTATTTGTCATGTACTTAATAGGACACACACACTTCAAATAATCAACGTGTACGACTCACTTAATATTGATCAGTGAGTTGCATTGATCAGTACTTTGTTCTTTGCATGATCATTATCGAGCATATTATTAATTTCGATTTGAATTTTTATTTTAAATAGTAATAAAGAAATAACTAAACCATTTAATCATATAATGCAAGTGTTTATCAAAGCTTATTCCAAATAACTTTTTGTGTTTTTTATTTATTATTTTGGCTGAAAACAGCTTCCTTATCTTTCCTAAATTTTTTTATCTAAAGTTTTCATTTTTTGTTGGTTCCTCGTGACTATATGAAATTTAAAAAGAAAAAATGTTTACAGTAAAGTTCCCAAAACAATTACTACAAATAGGAAAAAAAACTATTTCAAAGAAATTTTGCCAAACACCATTAATATATAAACTCAAAATAAAAAATGCAACGCATGGTACATAAGTCATAATTAAGGCTTGTTCAATAAAAGAGCCAAATGATTGAATGAACAAAATAAACAGACCTTTAGTTGAGAATACTTCAACAAAAGAAATACTGAGAAACAAACCAGCAAATATAAGAAATCAATCAATTCATCCATCCATGACCAGAGAGACTAAGGGTTTATTTGATAAGAAAGCCTCCAAATTCACCACAATGAGTTTGCAAGAGTCCCTAAATGGTTCCTCAATAAAGGCAGCTCAATCGGTGTGGCAATAGTACAACATTGTTTAGAGCAAAAATCTCTCTCGGGACCTTGGGCTCATTCTCAAACACATTCAAACCAGCACTAGCAATATCTCCTCGCACCAATTACTTCTCGTCAATAACAACTCCATGCGCAATATGCAATATTCACGACGACTCCCTCCTTCCCAAGTGCTGACAAGACTTCCTTGTTAATCACATGGTGCGTTCCGTCGGTCAATGCACAACAAGTGACAAGGACATCGCAATTAGCTGCAAGTTCTTGGACATTGGAATAGAAAGAGAAGGAAATGGCCAGCTTTTTGTTCCTTGAATTGTAGGAGAGAGCGTAGCCAAAAGCCTTGAGCCTCTTTGCAACTTCCAAGCCAACGCTTCCTAGTCCAACAATCCCCACTTGCTTGCCTCATAACTAAAATCGTCTATCGCCATCACTACATTGACTCACAAGAATTGTTGAAACTTGAAACACATTAATCATTTTACTACAACATCCTTTCGTTTCATTTGTTTTGACGCAAAACATTTTCATTAAAAAAATAGTTTCAGTAACAAATATTTTTTAGTTCTACGTGTTTGGTTGAAATTTTGAAAATAATAGTACTAATGGACATGATAGTGTTAGTATCAGTGATGATGATAGCGATAGTGATAGATGACACAAAAAAATGATTAATACAATTTTTATGTAAATTAATTTTATTTATTATGTAAGATATTTTACCGAACAAATATTTTATGTTGTTCTATCAACAGAATACTAAAAAATTAGTAAAATATTTTATCAAAAAATATTAAAAATAATTAATTAGAAGTTCAATTTAGGAGACTTGTACTCCGCTAAGTCTTAACTAGTTTTTAAATATTTTAGCAAGTTTTATTTGTTAAAAATTATTAATTAGTCTTAACTAGTTTTTAAATATTCTAGTTATTTTTTAAAAATTATTAATTAGTCTTAACTAGTTTTTAAATATCCTAGCAAGTCTTATTTTTTAAAAATTATATTAATTAGTTGGACAAATATGTGCTTTCCGTATTCATCATTTCTGCTTCTTCCCCCGTCCCTAGGTAGTCCTACGTCGCCGTCACCCTCGTTCAGTCGCCGCCGTCCAAATTGCTCGATCTAGTCGCCGGCGAGATGAAGAAGAACTCGATCTTGTCGCCGATCGACAACGATGCACACTCGGACTCTATACAACTAGTCCCAACCACTGGCGTTGCCCATAGAAACAGGACCTTCCCAAACTCATCCCTTCTCCTGACGGTCCTGAACCAGATCTGGCTTGAACCATCGCCGCTCGCCGCCGCCGCGCTCCTTGGTCTTGACAGGGTGGTTGGAGCTCTGCCTAGTCTCTCTCTCACCGCCACAGCCACTCGCCGCTCACCGCAATCGCTGAAAACTTTTGCAATGTCACTGTCGGACAACCAGATGAATCTGAACTGTGCTTCTTCGTAGGCTTTTAAATCACAGAGTTGACAACTACGACAAAAGCAGGTCTTTCTGATGATTTTCAGATCCAAAATAGAACAAACACCCCCGTCCCCCCTCTCTCTCTTTGTGTGTGGTGGTGGTGGTGGTGGTGGTGATGGGTGGTTGTTGTTGTGGTGGTGGTGGTGGTGGTGGTGGTGATTAGGGTGGTTGTGGTCAGATGGTGGTGGTCCGGTCTGAAGTGGTTGTGGTACTTTGAAATGTTTTATTTATTAAGACATTTACACATTTATATATATATTATTTAAAAATATCTTATTTATGTAAAATGTTTCATTTTGAAGAATAAAACATTCCTAACATTTGTTGTGAAATATTTTATTTGTTTAAGAAATATATTGAGATATTTTATAATAAATGAGATATTTAATAATAATATTTTATTTTCATATTCAGAATCAGAATAAGACATTCATAGTAAATAAAATATTTTTTAAATCTAGAATGAGAATCTAGAACTAAAATAAGGCATTTAGATTTAGAATGAGAATTTTTTAATTTTTTATCTATCTCTAATGAATTTGGTGATCGTGGCAGTAGAGAGTGGTGGCGATATGATAGTGGCAGTGGCAGCGGTGGTGATGTTGTGATGGTGGTGGTAGTGTTTGAGGCGTCAGCAGTGGTAGTAGTGTTTTAGGTCATTTTTCAACTTAATTTTTTTTAAAAAAATTTCTAAAAAATGTTAACAAAAGCGTTTTATCTATTTTCGAATATTTTTTTGGCCTCATTTGGAATAATTATTTATTTACTTATTTTATTTGACTTTTTTTTAGTTTTAGATAATTTTTTTTTATTTAGTCAAACGATTATACTTTTTGACTCATTATACTGAGATGAAGCGAAAAAATAAATTTCTAATTAAAATCTAAAAAAATTTAAAAAAAAACAAAATATAACCTAAAATAAGTCAATAAGCCAAACTTTAAGTTGCTTATTTCATCTTTAGTGAATTTTTTTTATCTTTTGATTAAATTTTTTTACTTTTTAAAATCATATCGATGAAATAAATCGAATTTAAAAAAAAATATCAAAACAAGACCAATTATATGAAAATTATTTGAGCTGAAAGGATATTTGAACTGAAAGGATGTAACACTCGTATCTGTAACGGGATTTTCCATAAGAGACTTAAGTCTTAACCTTAGCTTTTTAAAGATATAACCGATCAAACACATTTAAATGGAATTAAATTTAAATAAAACGCTTTGCCTAATAAAATAAATATCTTTAATTGTCACATTTAACCTTAACAAAAATTTAAAAAAAAACATTACTAAAAATAGAAAATATTAAAATATTATTTTAAATTTTGTATTTTGAAATACAAAATAATTTTATAAAATTCTAACATTAATCCCACCACTCCATAGATTAACCTACAACAATTGATAGTATCTACTTAGTTCCTAATAGTTGATAGTACCTATAAAATTTAAAACTTGAGATTTAAAAAAAAAAACAAATTTCCAAATCGTGAGTCTTTACCACATTGCCACCTTGATTTTGTTTGCAAAAACCAACAACAAAATACATATTTATTAGCTTAAAATGTTTATCAACTAGCAATGTTTATTGGTTAGGCTTAAAACTTGTTTGTTAGGATTAAAAAAGAATCTCGTCTCAATTAATTTAACTGTGTTCTCCATTCTCAGCAGCATAAAGGACTTGATTGGTAGCCGACTTAAAAAGTTTTTTTTTTACTTTTTGTATTTTAGCTAAGAAGTTAAACTAAGACGCTGATTAGCAATTTTGGTTTGATTTTTTGGTTAAAAATACTAAAAAAACTACGACTTTTAGCCAAGATTACACGTTTTGCAAAAAAACTAAAATGTTGAAAAGCCAAAAAGCAAATTAAAACACAAACTTTTAGAATATTTTATTTAAACTCCTATCACTTTTAAAATACAATAATACTTCTTATGCACAAGTTATTTATTATCACTACCAACTACATATAATTGTTAATATCAAATATATAGAAGGGTAAAATTATTCACTTTGAATAAAAAGCAAAAAATTATATTTTTATCTAAACAATCAATTTCAAAAAAACTAGTTTAAAAGCTAAGTTACTAAACAACCTACTTTGAACCCAATTTTGTTTTTTGGCTAAAAACGCAAAAAAAAAGACTTTTAAACTGGTTGCCAACCGGGTCTAGGGTTCCGTTTATTTCGACGAATAATATTTTTTGAAAATATTTTTCACATTTTCTGGTGTTTTGCACGACAAAAAATAAAAGTCAATGAAAAATACTTTTCAAATCAATGGAAAGTAAGTTGATTTTGGTAGAAAACTTTTTTTACTTTTTTACGGTGAAAAATATTTTTCATCGTTACCATCACACCACTGTCACCACTGTTCGCACTACCATTCTACCACCAGCACTACTAGTTTAGGATTCAGAGGGTCCAAGGTTAGGGAGTCCGGGTTCCCAAGTTCCTCGGGGATTGGATTCCCAGGTTTTTCGGGGCCCTAAGAGTTTGGGGTCCTCAGGACCTGTTGATCCGGGAGCCCGGAGTCCTAAGAGTCTGGGGATCTGGGAGCCCATGGGTCCTGGGTTCCCGGGTTTCAGGGCTCTAGGGTCTCAGAGGTCTGAACATTAGGATCCCAAGGCCCAAGAGTCCTAGTCCTAGGATATTGGAGTCCCAGGAATCTGGAGTACCCAGGATCCGGAGGTCCAGGGGTTCCTAGGACCAAAGAGTGAAGAATTTAGGAGCCCGAGAATCGGGGTCCAAAAGTCATAGCCACCACCACCGCCATTGCAACTACTTCTAACATTATCTAATCTATTAGCACAATCATTTCCAAAGTCACAACAAAACACACATAGAAAAATAATTTTTAAATATTTTCTTAAAAATATTTTTCGTTGAAACAAACGGAGCCTCAATTCAAAATAGATAGTTTGGTAAATAAACTTTTAAACTAATATTTTTTTTAAATTAGTTGATTTGGTAAAAAAATTAACTGTATTGGTTTTTTCTTTAAATTGAACAATATTTTTTACATAGTTGATAATAATAATATATAATTGACAATGATAGTAGAAAAATTATCAAATACAAATATTATTTTTTTTTTATAATAGAGTGACAATTTGAATATTTTTAAAATTAGTGTTTTTGAATTATTATTTTTATTTTTTTAGTGTTTTTAAAATTTTTCAAACAAATTACTTTGACCTTTTTGTGTTTTTAGGAAAAAAAATCTAAAAACTTATAGATCATGCTCAAGTCATCATCGTTGTTTTTAAGGATCTGTTTGGAATATCTAAAAAGCTTGTATCTTGTTTGGTTGTATTTTTAAAAATTATATTTGAAAAAATATTTTTTTAAAATTTAAGAAGAATTTTCATAATATTTTGAAAAGAAAAAATGCGTTTAGTTGTTAAAACTAAGAGTTATTTCTTAGCACATTAAATTATGAGATATAGAGAAAAACAAAAACATTTTAAAATCATTTTCAAAATCTTCAGTTTTTAGGCCCTTTTTCAACTTAATTTTCTTAAAAAAGTTTTCTAAAAATGTTTACAAAAGCATTTTATCTATTTTCAAATATTCTTTTCAAAAATAAAAATTGCAACCAAACAGGGCCAATACTTTTAAGTTGTTTATTCTTTTTAGAAAAAAAAATAATAATTTTTTTTTCAAAAATTTGGTGAACAGTCTAATTTATACGTCGTTTACTATTTTTCATTTAATATAAGATTTTTTAACGAGTAAGGTTCATTCGCAAAAAAATTTTAACGCGCAAGGTTATTTTGAAACAAAAATACCCTAAAATAGATAAATTTATCTATATTTTATTGAGAGCACATGTAAAGAATACATGTAAATTTATTTTTATTCACAGATAAATTTATCTATTTTTTATTAAAAGCATATGTAAATAATACAGATAAATTTATTTTTCTTCACAGATAAATTTATCTATTTTTTATTAAAAGAATACGTAAAGAATACAGATAAATTTATATGTCTTATTGAAATGACGTATAAAGAACACATATAAATTCATCTGTGTCTTTTCAAAATATGTATAAAGATTACAGATAAGTTTATTTATTTTTTATTGAAAACATATGTAAAGAACACAGATAAATTTATTTGTCTTATTGAAAGCATGTATAAAGAATATAGATAAATTTATCTATTTGCATTATCTGTGTTGATATACAAACAGATAAATTTATCTATTTGCAGGGTATTTTTGGGAGAAATCACGTAATTGAACGTTGTGCGTTAAAATTTTTATTGATAGATCTTGGGCGTTAAAACTTATTTTTTTAGACATTTAGCAAGAAGCCCCGTTTTTTTTGAGTGTTTGTTATAGTTTTTTATAGTAATTTTTTTGTTTTTATTTTTAATTAAAATGTCTAATATAAAAAAAGTATTTGAGTAAGGGTAGTGTTGTCACCGTGTGACCTAGATGTCACGAGTTCGAAACGTGAACATAGTCTCAAGATAAGACTACGTGCTATAGATCCATCGTGGTCCGCCATTTTCCGTGTCCCCGCACATGTAAGAACTTTGTGCACTAAAATGCATTTTTTATTAAAATGTCTAATATATTCTTACTTTTTTTACTTTAAAATTATAGTGTTTGAGATATTAGCACGGTTTTGTTTTTATTTTTGTGAGAATGATTGATTTTTTAATTAAGGCTATTACAATAGTTTTAGTTCAAAAAAATTATGGTGTTTGAAATGTGTATAGACTTTTTTTTGTAGATTAAGAGATTAAAAAAAAGAAGTTAATTGACTTTTTACTTTTTTCTTCATTTATTAATAAACTCAAACACCATAATTTTTTTTAATGAAACCAAGTAGGATCTTAATGCTTTGACCAACTACTCACAAAGTTGTGCACATGTGAGGTTACAAAGACCTAGAGTAATTTTTTTCTACTACACTTTGTATTGTTTTGTATTGTTCCAAAACTAATTTAAATCACACATTTATAAAAATTTTAACACTTTATGGGCTCATTTGATAACCGATACGGATTTGGTGGAATTAGTAATGAAGTAGAATTATTGTATGGATTGATAATGAGGTGAGATTATGAATGAGGTGGATTAATGTTTTTATGTTTGATTTGAGGAAGATTGTTTAATGGATTACACAAACTCATGTTTGTTTTAGGTATGATTGGATAATGTGAGATATGATTATATTTGTTAATTTTCATGATTACCTTTGTAGTAAAAAAAACTAATAAATATGTTTTTTAATTTTTTAAATAAGCTAATAGTTCATAATTTTCATTTTCTTATTGCAAGCTCATAATTTCTATTTTTCTATTTCAAACTTTTTCATTCTTTGGTCTAAACAATTATTACAAATAACATAAACAACGTTGCCCACAATAAATCAACTCCATTTTGAATGTAGTATCAACAAAGCTTAAACCCTAGCATGCAAACAACTCCATTTGAGGCACAGCAAACAACAAAGCTTGGAGTCACACCTTAACCCCTAGCATGCAACAACAAAGCTTGGAGTCAGCCCTCAAAGACCATATTGCTGCATTAGCAAAATAGCAAGTTGTGATACCATATTGCTGCATCAGCAATGAACCATCAAAGACCATCATTGAACCATCAAGACAGCACAAGAAATTTTGACTCAAGCTATTACTCTGTTTGATAGATGTCATGCTTATAATATATTCATGTTAGTAGGAGTTAGGAGTGAAACTCCTAGTGAATTTCTGCCAGTGTTATGAAACAATTTATGCTGAAAAACTCCGAGAAACCGGTTTACCAGTCTCAAGTTGGATACTAGTGTTCTTGTTTGGGTGGTCCAACTGTTTTTTGTTCTGTATTGGGCTTTAAGCCCGTTCTCTAATCCGCCTCTAACTGCCCCCAACTCTAATCCTCACCCTGGCGAGGAACTTGGTGGGGGAGCTAAAGCTTCTTTATTCTTCAATTGTAATCGTTGTTCGGTGTATGCACTATTTTCTTATTTATTTTGCTCAATGGATACCCTTAGTTCCTATGAGTGGCCTTTGTTCGATGTTCGGTGGCCGTTCAAATGCACTGCCCTTTGCATCTTCTCTTGCTTTGCAGTTGTACCTCGAGCTCTCAAATGGTAACGTGGGGGCTCAGGATTGACATCTAATGAGGCACATGTCGCCTCGGTAAAATTGAGGCAGTTTTTCAAACGTACGACATATTAATTGAGCCTCAAATGTTTTGATTTTTGATGCCTATATAAACCTCTTTAGCACCCTTTCCTTCTCTTTATGCCATTGTTACTCCATCTCTGAGCTTTTTGCGAATCGATTTTTGGGTTTTGGAGCGACTACTCCAGAATACAGCGAAAAAATCCATAATCCAGTGCCGTATTTTACCTCAATACCCTTTGTAAATTGGTGCGCTTCTTTTCGTCTATTATTTTTGTTGTTTTGGGGACGAGTTTTGCTCCTTCTTCTTCTTATTCATTCTTCTTACATAACTTCTAAAAAATGGGCAATCTAAAAAAATTGGTATCGGTGCTAGAGGCGATGCAGAACTTCCAGCGTAGATACCAAATTCTTTATGATGTTGGAATTACTCTCGCCAATGTCGATGATTTGCGCGACGGGGATGGGACAAACTTCGTCTTCCACTGGTTGCCATAGTGGAAGGTTAAGTTCGATTCCCACATCACCCTCTCCTTCATCGAGCTCTTTGACATTACCGAGTAAGCCCTATGCAGATATCCTCTAACGTGCATAGAGTGATCATGAAGGTTGTTGAACTGAACCGTATTCTGGATACCAATTTCGGTATCTGTGATACCGTGTACTGCTATAACATGGTCCAATATTCGACGGATTCTTATTACCTCAAAGCCAGGAAGGCAGCTGAGAAACTTGTGATCAAATTACTCGATTCTGGCAAGGATGTTAATGATGATTTCATCTATGTTGGAATATTAGATTGATTAGATTGATTTTATTTTGATTTGATTTCCTTTATTATTTATCCCTATTCGCCTATAAATAGG
>JAOTRH010204273.1:0-11122 GCA_034768845.1 Heliamphora exappendiculata | reverse complement strand
TATATATTCTCTTCTAACTTCTCAACGAATGAGTTTTTTTTTTTAAATAATAGGTTTTTTGGGGACCAATTCTGTAATATGAACAGGAATCACTTCTGTTGGCCCAACTAGCTTCACATTACGATTGCTGCCGAGTCTCACCCACCGCAAAGGCCCAAATTCTAAAATACTAGCACAGTAGTTTGAATTATGAAATCATGAGCAGATGATGTGATTTTTGTGTTTTGAATGCTTGAATTTGAGCTTATTTCCGGGAGGGATAAAGGATAATTATTCTGAAACCTTTGATTTGAATATGAATTCGGGTCCCTGAGCAGGTGATGAGCAAGGTTCCAGAGCACGATCCGGTGATGGGATACCCGGACGAGAAGAAGCTGGACTTCAGCGGCATCGACGTTAGGCTTCCGATGTTCGCGTACGTGTCGCGGGAGAAACGCCCCGGCTACGACCACAACAAGAAGGCCGGAGCCATGAACGCCTTGGTGAGGGCATCCGCTATTCTGTCCAACGGCCCCTTCATCCTCAACTTGGATTGCGACCACTACATTTACAATTCATTGGCCATAAGAGAAGGAATGTGCTTCATGATGGACCGTGGTGGTGACCGGATTTGCTACATTCAGTTTCCCCAGAGGTTTGAAGGGATCGATCCCTCCGACCGATATGCTAACCACAACACTGTCTTCTTTGACGGTAAGATCTAGCGCTACTACTTCATGCTACTTTTGAAATCGGTTGACCTCTCCTCAATAACTCTTGAAGATTTTATTTTATGAGTTTGATGAAGTCGCAACGATGTCGGAACTATTTCTCTCATATACACTGCAAGAAGATCATACATATAAAATTTTAATTTGATCAAATAGTGTTGAGAAGAGCTTATCCCTCCTAAAACACATACATCACTGCAACTATCACACAAATGTCTTTGCGTATTAGGAAACAGGACCAAGAACTACCATTTAATTTGTTTTCATTGAGATAGTCCATGTAGCATAAGGAAGTGAAAATACATTGCTGCAACTGGCATCCATCTGATGGCAATTTCCTCTCTCATCCCCGTCCTGCATGTCTTGCTCTATCATGTACAGTTTCTTCCGCTCTGGTAACAAATACTGTTAGAATGGTATTTGCATTCTCATCCCGTTATATATTGTCCTACACCAATTATATATTATTTTTATATTTACAAATACATACATAAAACTTATTTTTAAAAATCATAATAAACTAAAACATAAAAATATTTCTATCTCTGTTTTCAACTTTTTACATTTTTAATTCTAATAATTCATTAACTATTATATTTTAGTTGTCACATTATTAATTACTCTTCTTGGTATCTCATTTTTAGAATTTATAAACTAGTCCTGCTATATTCTCGCCTTTGCATTTTCTCGATCATTTCCTTTTTGTCCTCATCTCGATCAGAAGAGATAAAAATGAGACACCACATTCCGTCTCCTGACCATTGCCAATCCTACACAAATATCAATGTGTATTAAGAAACAGGACCAGGATCATTGAGATATTCCATGTAACCTTAGGAACTGAAATACTTTGTACTCAGTTTATAGGTTTTTGCAAAAAACTTCAAAAATCGCCAATTCGTCAATCCTTTTTGAACTCGCCAAATTTGCTCCTAATTTTTCAATTTCAGAGAGCGACTGGTTTGGCTGTAGGTTGAATTTTTATTTACCGCTAACTCTTTTAATCAGTTAATAAGTGACGGTTAAAATAAATAATCAATCCACTGATTTTAAAAATGCTTGATTTGGTAGCGGGTTGAAATTTTTTTAAACCCATGAATATCCTGCAATAATTATCCGACAACCCTGTAAATCTGGGAAAAAGAAAAGAGGAAGAGAATAATAACCTATTTAGTGCTATAGGGGCAATACTCCCTCTCTCACATAACTTTAAGTTGGAAAATTATGTCAATCAACCAGAAATTCACAACAAGGACTACGATGCAACTGTTAGCATAGTTGTACAAAATGCAATTCCTTATTGAATTCTTACCCTTTACTTTCTTCTTTCTTTCACTTTATTTTTTGGGTAATTATTCTTTCACTTTTGTTTGTTCACTAAACTTTTTATTTGCTACTAACCAAGTTCGGATTCGTTTTTGCCTATGCATAATAGGGAACATGAGAGCTCTGGATGGCCTCCAGGGTCCAGTGTATGTTGGAACTGGATGCATGTTTCGACGTTACGCACTCTATGGTTTCAACCCGCCACGGGCAAATGAGTACATTGGCATCGTCGGGCAAAACAAGACCCGCTCTTCAAACATTTCGGGGCAGTCTGATGAGGACTCGGACACGCAACCCTTGACGGCTCACCCCGACTTGATCTTGCCGAAGAAATTTGGGAACTCGACGATCTTTGGGGAGTCCATACCCGTCGCTGAGTATCAAGGTCGTCCCCTTGCCGATCACATTACTGTGAAGAATGGCCGGCCTTCGGGCTCACTGCTCATTCCCCGCCCCGCGCTCGATGCACCCACCGTCGCTGAGGCTGTTGCCGTTATCTCCTGCTGGTAATTATTTTGAATCCTTTCAACATTTGCATGACAAGCACTTTGCAGGATGAATATGGACTCATATTGATCCATAATGTCAAAAGAACAGAAATTAAGCCCCTGTTTAGGATTTAAAAAAAATAAAAGATAAATTGCATTCACCTCCCTTTCCGATTAATTTAAAATATAAAAACCTCTTATGAGGTATCTACAATGACATCCCTGCTGTTCTAATTGTAGGTTTCAATTTCCTGCCTCGGTTAGTATATATTGTTATTGACAAGGACGAAAAATATAGAGATCAACATATAAATTTTTTATAATTTCTATTTTACCCATTAATTATTTGTGCTTACATAAATACCGAAATACCGTTCTCATCCTTACTTTAAAAGAAAAATAAAACTTTAGATTTTTTTTAAAATAATTAATTGTAACATAAAATAAAATAAAAATATACATGTTTACAAAAAACATACCCCAAATAATTACGTCAACTAACATTTAGGAAGAATCCTCCTACCAACAAGACTACCTAAGATAACAAACAAGTCCTAACAACATTATCAACAAAAAACTCACTTTAACCCCTACCTGAAAGCGGGAAAAACTTTTTAATAAATCAAATTCCATGCACAACCTGCATGGATAGGAAAACACCAACATATAAAACAAAAGACAACCAATATACTTGCCAAAATACTTAAAACTCCTAATCCTTGCTGAAGGTCGACTTCTCGAATGATAATAGATTTCAAAATTCAAGCAAGAACAAGAGAAATAAGAGATTCGACAAGAAAAACTCATCGTTCAAACCCAAAGAATCACAGAATCCTTGGCCAAGTAAATTGACCAGCACCACTATCACCTAGAAGTGGAGATAGGAGTCCACATACCCAAAATGTACCTCAAACCTGTTGAAGCTCGGCTCCTCGAAAGGTTCCAACCCTCGGACAAGAAAAGAGACCTCTTCTGCTCAGGAGTCTTGTGAGAAGATCCACTATAAAGCTGAGAAAAAAATTAAAACCTCAAAAGCTTAAGAAGTCAAAAGAAGCTGGTCCTCTAACCACGACGATAGGAAGCAGGAGGTAGAACAGTCCCAAGGGGAACCTCAGCAAGGAAAAGGAAGACCAGCACCAACTAACTTCGTCACTGACCCAACTCTGCACCCTAACTAAACCGAGTACCAAGTAGGTACCCAAACGTAGCCTGAGCAAGCAAAGTAAAGAGACCTCCCCAACCAAATAAAGACTCAGACAACAAAACGACGAGGATCAAAATTAAGGGCTAAGGACAATCAAAGGGGAACCATCAGAGGTCTATGAGTAAAGTGCCAGAGATAGATAGGCCCCTAGCCAGCCAAAGGAAGCAACAAACAAAGTAGTTCTAGAAACTCCAGTTCAAATCCTGCCAAAAAAAATATCAACTTCCACTACCCATAGGGTCGCCAAACAAAAGCGGTGGGAGAACCAACAAGTTAGCAAAAAGCTATGGGTAAAACAGCCTTAGAAAATCTAGATAAGAGAAACCTAGGCCATCCTAGAGGAAAACTTTGCTATCGGATCCAAATGAAGCAAACTGTGACGCCCCGTCCTTCGAGTACGTCGAGGCATACATAAGTATAAATAAAGAAAATATTCTAGCCATTCATTCATATTTACATATCATAAATATTACATCATAAGAGTTATGAACAGTTCAAAAGCACACGCGTTTACAGTTTCACCATAGAATTACAAAAAAAATTACAGTATGCGCCGTGAAATTGAACAAAAAGAACAAAAGGGAAGACTTGAATCTTCAGCAAGCATCATTGGGATTCTCTTGTTCTTAGAGCTCACCCTGGTAAATATAACTTTCTTCCCTTTCAGGGACCTCCTCTTCAAAGATGTTATCTTCCTCACCTGTGGCACGAATGCCATGAGCCAAAATTTAGAAAAAAACACTCTAAACTTTCTAACCAATTTCACAGCACAAAATGTACCACAACACATATCAGTTAACACTTGGTACATTTTGAAGTCAAGGAGATAGACTAATTCGACAATTATAGCATGACAAGCAGATATAAGAACAAGCGTACAAGTATGTGATGCCATGAATGCAATGTAAATGATCAACTCGATATACATCCAGAATCATAATATAAATTCAACACCGGGAATTATTAGAGTAGACTTTATGGGCAGTTGATGACCAAAGCCATCATCAGACCTCGTTGCGAATAGTAAATTCATCGTCGGGTTTCATGCCACAGCTGTTTTACTGCAAAATGGTAATAGTGTGGGGCCGAGTGCCACTTTGGGACTTATTGCCATTGCCCGCAAGGACTTATTGTCGTTGTCGTGATGAACTTATTATAGGTTTACCCACCTTAAGATCCGAGATGCCGCATTGGTATCAACCCAAAGTCTAAGTTACCAAAATCAGAATGCTAGCGACGAACCCGTGGTGCCCAACAATCCATGATAAATAATTTTCATACACCGAGGACGCACCCAAGGTGTACACAGGGAATACATTCCAAAATATTTACAAAATTGAAAACCAATAACGCCTTAAGCTTAGAACTGAGAAATAGAACAATTTCAACATATCCCAACCCACAACAATTTATACAAAATGGACTCCGATATGCCAAGATACAAATGTGATAATGCCTATGGTGTACAATATGCACATCAAGTACAACTATCAATAACATAACTTTAAACTAAGCATGGCATAGCACAAGTCAAAATTTTCAAGATATAGTTCAAATTTGATAGCATGGATTTTATTCATTATACAATCACTTTAAAATATTAATCATCCAATTTAAATCAATTAAAACATATACTTCAAGTCCCACAATAAAAACATGTCAACTACACACTTAACAACTTAAGAGTCAATTTTCAAGTATCAATTTAAAAAGAACAACAGTGTTTTGGGGTACGTAGACTTTGAGTTAAGTTTTAGTTTTTTGTCATCATTTCGATAAAAATATTTTTTACAACTTTTATATTTAACACTAAGATCAAATCCTAAAGTAAATAGGTAAGTAATTTCATTAAAGTGGAAATGGTTTAGAATATTTACTGAAAAAAGTGCAAAAACAATGCCTAAGTTGGTCTCGATTTTGGGCATTAAATCAAGTCTTACAGGTCTGATTTTTGGATATGTTCTAGTTTAATATGTTACCTACAAGTCTCATAAATAGTGCTAAGATTAGTTATTTGAAACAAGTTAGAGATATAGGCTATTGTATAAAATAGGTTCAGTCAGCTACAAAATACACAGTAGAATTTGGTTACAACAGGGAGTTTGAAACTAGTTTGAGGGACCACCCGTCAGTTTCTAGGTCCGATTTTTAGACAGTAAATAGTTCAACATGTTACCTACACTTTCATGAAAACCACGTGTAGAATTGATTACTAATAATATGGGTTTCTAGTTATACAAAAACATGTGATAGAGGGCTCTGTTACTCACAAATCCACAATAGTGACTTTAAGATGCGTTTTGACCTATCAAATCTCAATATTTTGGGCTCATTTTTTTGTGGACAGCAAGATATATATTTTGTCTACAACTTGTATGTTTTGAACGAAGCTCGAATCTCATTCTAAACTAAGGTTATTAGTTCTGTAAAATTGAGCGGTCAGAAACTGACACACTTTGGCAAAAATGTCATATCTCGAGTTCTACTCCATGAAATCGATTCCAACTAATTTTTATGAAAGATAACATTGAAACCTAAGTTTGGACATAGAGAACACAGTTAGATCATTTTCCTATATTTAGTCATGATATTTTCAAATTTGGGGCAAAAAGTTAAAATTGCTCAAAAAATGAAACTTTTAAGAGTTCTAGCCTCTTAGCTCATGGTATGTCAAAATTTAGCCCATTTTCTTTGTATGTATGTGTTTAAGACTTACATATCATTGTTCTAGAATTTATAGAAGCTACACACCTCATGAATACAAACATGCAAACTCATTTCTCACCATAAAAATCCTGAATAATCCTAGTTTTCCTACTACAATGCATTTTTAATTTATTTTTTAGTTCTTGTTTTTAGAGAAGTTTTATGAAATGAGTTGAGGGAGATCTTGCGTGAGCTTGAGCATAAAATTTAAAAGTTTTACTTACTTGTTTGATACTCTAAAGGTGGAAGAGTGAATGGACTTAGTTTTGTTGCACACCACATTGATCCTTCTAGCTTCTTCTTCCTCCTTTCTCGATATAGGTTTCCTGTGGGCCACACTAAAAACATGTAAAGGAGGTCCTCCCCTGAGTCTGACTCTATTGTTGTCCCTTCTGTGTGCAATCCTTAGTACGGTGCTCCAACTGTTTACATGTGTAACACACCATCTCCTAATGTTTAGTACACCCAGATGGAACCCATAGATGGTATGGGTGCCAATCCTGGCTGCGACTGAGATCCCATGGGATAAGAACTCGATCCTCCTGATTTTTGCTTCTTCACCTGGCTCCCCTCATACTGTACGCTAAAAGCTTCCTGGTGTGACTTGCTCTCTCTAATCTAGCAACTCTCTGCCATTGCATTCTCCACTCGGATAGCAGCCTCCATAATCTATGCGTAGACTCAAAACCCTAACGCGACAATCCTAATCTTAATCAAGGGTAGAAGGCCCTTTTCAAATTGTTTGGTGCGCAATTCCTCCATTGCCACCATTTCGAGTGCAAAGCGCGACAGAATCGCGAATCAGGCCTCATATTAGACCACAGACAGATTACCATGGATGAGGGAAAGAAACTCCTCATGGTAGGTATCTCTTAACGACATCGGAAAGTACTTTTCCAAAAAGACCCTAGTGAAAGCGGTCCACGTGCCATCTACAGTTATCTTGGCAAACTTTCACCATTCATGCGCTTCCTCTCAGAGTTGGAACGCCGCTAACTTCACCCTTAACTCATCCTCTATGATCTCTAAGATATCGAAGATCGTCGTGGTCATTTCTAACCACTCGGTAGCCATCTTAGGATTCGGCTCCCTAGAAAATGTTGGAGGATCCAACTGTCGAAACTCTCTCATAGCAACAGTAGCCATTGGTTCAAGAGCTCTTGCTCCTCCCCTAGCCGTCCCAGCTAACGCTCTCATGGTCGCGAGCATCTCCTAGATCACATCTATTCTGCTCGCTTGTTCTTACAAGGCATGCACATCCCCTTCCTCTGAAACTTAGCAATAAGCGTGACCTCGATCGCGACCCTGGCCTTTACCTCATCTCGATAACATTGCTCTATATAAGAAAAGAACGAAAAGAAGATACCAACAAGGTCTAAACACACTTATCTCTCACGGACAACACCGTCCCTCAATAAGATACCACATAACATGTATCATTGCATCAACACACCTTATGCAATACATAACGAGGGGAACTAATCAGAATGACACGTCAATCTAGGTAACTTATTTGGATTTCTACTTCGAAGGGACGTCGACCAAACGTCTTTCTAACTTGAACCCCAAACTAGTCGACCGGTCGCCCGAGGGCAAGACATATCATCCTAAGAGTCCAACCTCCGTACCCAGATACCATATAGCATGCAAATGTCAAGTTATGTCCATGATATCTCATGCAAACACACCAATACATGAATGTCATACATCAATGCAAGCTCTCACGCAATGGAGTAACCATTCCCACGCCTTCTAAGTATTTGAACCTAGAGTTCTGATACCAATCTGTCACACTCCGAACTCGAGGCACAAGAACCACCCAAGAAAACCCATTTTATGATGCCAAAGATCCAAAAAAACCATTTGGGAGGCACGCTTCCGAAGATTTAATTTAAATAAAAGAATAATCCAAGGAAAATAAGATAAAAGTACCAAGAGTCAACCTTTAAAACATAACAAACAAAATTTTTGAAAATTTGCCCATACCGCTTGAGCAGTCTCAAGACCAATCGAGCAGTTTTTGCTGGCTCTATGTACTCGCATAGGCCTGCAACATAACCGAGAGGTCTGTTTGACCATTCGATAGACCGCTCGAGTGGTCCATCTAGCGGTCTGGCTTTGGATCACCTTTTTAAATGCCAAGTTTGAAACCCCAAACTCAACCTATTTTCATGCCTCTTGTAAAGCCTAATGGTATGCAATAATTTACTCAAAACATACACAAACACGGTCTTAAAACTCCCCTCAAAGTACAAGAGTGATAAACAACACGAGATTCAACTAAAAACATATGTTAAAACATGAGGTAAATCCAACCAACCCGGGGATTCTCCCACGTCCCTCCATATGTACATGCATACAATTCTTGAATGTGTGGCCTTGAGGCCTTACAAAATAAATACCGACTAATCCAAGTATTAAATCATTGTATCGAAAGAATTACATTTACATGATATACATTTCTTAAAAGATCTTTCTATATGTATGTAATTCAATCTCAAAAGTTTCAAAAATGGTCTTTGAGACCAAGCTATTGTTGGAGGCAAGCCACCAAGATCATTGATTTTATAAATAATTTTTTTAAAAATAAAATTAGATGGGCAATTGCCGAAACAAGCTCTAGATAAAAAAAAATTGATGTCGAATGATCAAAAACAAAACCCATGCCACCACAGTTAATTCAGATGAATATCTTTTTGGTCGATTCTCCAACTACAAATGTCATGCCCCAAACTCCGGGTCACGTGAAACACCCACAAACAATCAACCACAACACCCAGCTCGAGAATGCACTCTCAAAATAAACATACATGTATTGTATATAAACACAAAACGACATACATTACAAGACTTTAACGCCGAGAAACATGCATTAAGCATACATGATACAGATAGAAATAAAAAAGAAGATTATAACTCTTCCACCTCTCCAACACTCCAGATCAACTTGCGTGATCGGTACTTGAAGAAAAGTAAATCCCACACTGTGAGCCAAGACTCAGCAGAAACTAGATAGGCATGCAGTATAAACAAAACATGCTAGAAAATTGAAGTGCAGGTTTAAACTCTCTTTCAAGCTTTGAAAATAATTTTAAAACGGTTTTAAATCACGACTCGCAAGAGCCATTAAAAACAATTTTCACAAGCAATGGAAAAGCAAAAATAAAAACCATTTTTCGACTCATCAGAGCCTCGAAAATGATTCTAGTATTACGACTCCCACATGTCGTTAATACAGTATTTCGACACCCGCAAGCCGATAATACAGTTTTTAAAAAATTGGTCTATCCGTCTAGTATGCAATACAAGCAATCATGATACATATAGTAGTATGCCACACAAACAAAGGTAGACTTCTACGAGCCACGAATGCAACACAGACAGAATTAAACTGACTCTCCTATGAGCCCTAACATCAGGTATACATAAACATTGACTCTCACCCGAGCCCTAACAGCACATACACATAAACATCGACTCTCACCCGAGCCCTGACCACAGATCAATCACATACAATTCACATATCTTTTCGGACTTTCACCGAAGGACCCTTATCCGCCCCACTATGCTTTGCCGATCAGGGTCAATAGATATCTTCACGGACTTTCACCGTAGGACCATTATCCGCCCTTCGTATGCAACTTTACAAACTTTCACCGTGGGGACATTATATGCCCTCCATATATACAATGCAACACATGCATATAAAAACCATTCACGATCGCAAGGACCACATATGACCACATACCCGTCCTACAACATACGAAAATATAACTAATCATAGTTCTATAAACAGAAGATCACGTATGACCACGAAGTTTCACATACGACACCAAAATCAGGTAATTCACTCACATATTCCGTACATAAATAAACTAGAGTTATAAATGCACATAACCAGTTATAAACGTACATAGCCATATAACGTCACAGCATGACAACCACCCATTACATAATCTGACACGACATCACATGCCACACATCCGTCATTCGATACCCGAACGACCTATCCACAATCGGGACCTGTCCACACACCGGGACAACCAACACCTAACGCAGAGATCAACACCTGAACCTCCCTCAAGAACCAAACCTTAAAATCGAACCACGAAGCTACTCGTCCGGAACGTAACCAACATGCACATAACCATGTCACAACTCCCAAAATCTAACCATGCACGTTAACCCAAGGATGACATCTAAACGACACACCCGAGGCCACAACACGACTCCTAAATCACCACACGATCAACCGAACCCCAAAAGGAATCCACATGTATTTAAATCAACTAATTCCCATAAATTATTCAATTGAATACCATAGGACGCCAATCGAAAATCAAAGCCCAACCACCGAACCACCATCTCACTGCCCAGAAGTTCAGTCGACTGACCCAAGCCCCCAGTCGACTAAACAACACACTAGAAACTCGCAAACGCCAAACAGCCACGGTTCAGTCGACTGACCCTCGAGGTTCAGTCGACCGAATCCCAAAAACATGATTCAGTCGACTGAACCTCACGGTTCGGTCGATTGAACAGAGGCGAGAGCAATTTTTGAACAGTGTTTTAGCCTCCAAAACCTTGATTCAACGCATTTAAACCCCGATCTAACACCCTCGGACATCCACACGCCCAAGCTAAACACCAAACCCTCGAAAGAAACTCTCGAAACACGATTTCATCCA
>JAOTRH010204262.1:0-11123 GCA_034768845.1 Heliamphora exappendiculata | reverse complement strand
TCTAGAGCATTCAGAACATAGTTCTTGCATAGATAATCGGCATTCTTCCAATTATCAACTGCCATCAGTTTTTGAGTATCTGCATTCTCATAAGCAACTGGAGCTTCCTCCGTTATGCATCTGGCCAGATTTAAAGTGGTGAGGTAGAACACCATCTTCTGTTGCTATCTCTTAAAATACGCTCATCCTCCAAATTTTCCTGACTTGTCCACATGAGCCAAAGGAACAGTTGGAACACCAAGTATAGAAGCGACTTGCTTTTTAGGAGCACCTTGTAAATCAGTCGACATGTTTCCAAAATAAGATCAATTCACATATTAGATCTTTACAATGTCAACACTAAGAACAGAATAACAATCTAAACTTAATTCTCCCAAACATAGTCTATCATGTGGCGGGGTTCCAGGGGGCGCGCCCTCTGGTGGGGGTTCTAGGGGGACGTGCCCCTTAGCGGGGTTCCTATGGGCAGCGCCCCTAGGCAGGAGTTTGAGGGTAGTGCCCTCAGTGGGGATTGATCTTAGCCGCGTACGGCTACCAAACCCCATAAGGTCAGCCGCGCACAGCTGCCTACGACCTTAGCCGATCATATCTCTGTTAAGCATCACATGAAGGGTCGACACAGGAAGGAAAATGAGGTTGACACCAACGAAAAAGTGCCAAGGGGTCGACACAAATAGCCCAGGGGTCGACACAAATAGCCCAAGGTTCGACACAAACAACTCAGGGGTCGACACAAATGGTTCGGGGGTCGACACAAATAGCTCAGGGGTCGACACAAACTGAGAAATGAGTCGATCCAAAAGAACCCAGAGGTTCAACGCAAACAGCAACCAGTGAATGTGTTGACACAAACTGAGAGAGGTGTCGACACAAAAGAACCGAGAGTTCAACCAGAGAAATGTGTCGATACAAACTGATAAAGGTGTCGACACAAAAGAACCGAGAGTTCTGCTCAACATCAACAGAAGGATTAGGGTCGACACCATCAGAAAATGGGTCGACACAAGACAAAATGGTCGATACAAACAAGAAAGGTGTCGACACAAATGGCCGAAAATGACAAAAGTATCGACACTAAAGAAAATGTGTCGACACAACCGACCAGATCTCTCACAGATCAGGAAATCGAATAGATTATGACGGAAAGCAAATTACAATCTGGATTGATCTGAACATATTATCCTGAACAAGATAATGTTTCTATATTTCAACGAAGATTTAGAATCCATAATCCTGTACATACTTACAGAAAAGTTAGAAGCATAAACATGCATTTTCTGGAGAATAAAACAAGATTCAAACCGAGCAGGTTTTAAAATTGAATCATTCTTAAGTTTGTTGGGAGACAATCCAACACAAAAAATATACACATGCTCGGTGATCCAGAAAATATATCTTTATTAATTTTTAACAATTACAATAATCTGAAATTACAGAAAAATAAAATAATAAAAATAACATGAATAGAATTTACAAACCGAGTTCTGCAAACGCAGTTTCCTTAAGAATGATTTACCGCCTACTGAGGGTGTTGTAGGTTTTCCACTAGTGTCACTCTCTCATGATAAAATGGCTACACGATCGTTGGAACACCACCAAAGATCGGTTACGAACGTCATCCGTATATCTTTCTCTCTTTTACAGCTTGCAATATAATCTGAGAATTATATCTCTCCTTTCTCACCTCTACTGTGATTTTCTCTGTTCTGTCTCTTATTCTCTTTCTCTCTGCTCATTTTTCTCTGAATGAGATGATAGTATATATAGATCTTCCATTATGGAGGGGGTTACAGGAAAATCAATAGCCATGAATGGTATTGATTTTCTGAATTCAATTGTTAATTGAATTCTGCTATTGAATTCTGGAATTCAATGGTCAATGAATTCACAAAATTCCAACATTAAATTCCAAATTCTCCCCTCCTTCTGTGCTTCTGCTTTCTGCATTTTCCCACATTTCGGTTATGTCCAAATAAGAAAGTTTTCAAACACATCTTTCTGGTTCGCCGAAGCAACAGATTGCCGTGCTACTTTTATTGCTTGAAGACTATTGTATCCTAAGAGACGTTCGTCGTCAACTCAAAGTACTGTAGCGAGAGCGATTTCGTCTTAAAGAGATTGTATCAAACATGAATTTAGGTTTTTTTCCTACTATATGTAATAGGTTCTTGAATTTTGGTATTTTAATTACAGATACTATTTTTTTTTTTTGCATTTTTTTGTTTTGTCATTCTGTACATGCTATTTCTGCAATATTTGCAGTATATATAAACAGATTATTTTTGGTTTATTTTTTCCCTACTTCCCGCATGTTTGTGTGGCTGCCAAAATGACAAAGGGCACTAATTGATCCAGCCTCTCACTACAATGATTATTTTTCTAAAGATTATGAGAAAATAACCCAAGGGAAGAACTACAAAATTAGAATAACTGCATCGAGAAAAAGTACTCCAAAATTATCTGGAGTTACAGAAATGATTCTCACTTCAAGGAGGGCATTGGCTGTATAGAAAGGAGGATAAAAATTATAAAGAGGTAAGTACATGCTGTACTCATAATTTTTTATCTCTTAAAATCCTTCAAGAGCTTTAATTTGGACATGGGAATATTATTCGGTTGAACAAAGTACAAACCAGACCAAAAAAAACACTAGTATTGTTCTTTTTTACAGTATAGAAGTACAAACCAGATCCAAAAATACTAATATTGTTATTAGGAATGGCAATTTTTTTCGCTATGTCCTGTTCCCGTCTTATTTTGTATGATTTTTTTTACCCCCGATAACAAATAGGGTGAGAATGATATTTGCGCTTCCCGTCCCGTTTTTTCCGCCCCACTCCCGATTACATAAAATAAATATTTTTTAAATATTAATATATGTATATAATATATATTTTATAAATATAATAAGTTTAAAATATTGAAATATTATATTTATCTCTATTTTTTTTATTTCTTTTATTTTGTATATTTAGTTATATTAATTGATCAATTATTTTTTTTATTATATTATTTATAATTTTTATTAATATTATTCTTTTAAACTTAAAAAATTATACCTGAAATATCCCCGTTACCGTCCCGTTTCTTGCTACTTTTCGATTTTTTTTTCGTTCATGCTCCGGTCAAATAAAGAACAAGAATAGAAAAACTAATCTTCGATTCTGGCCTATTCTGGCCTGTCCCGTTCTGCTCCATTGTCATTCTTAATTGTTCTTTTTTACTGTCCGAACAAGTCTAAAAGCAGATAAAGAGTTTGGCACGAGTTTAACTCTGTTTGGTGACAAGTATTTGAAGTTCCCTTCACCATCTTTTTAGTAAAGATCCAAGTGAGAAATTACTTGTGCAGTTTTTTGTCTGCATATATTTATTTTATTTGGCAAAGTGTTTAAAGTTTAATTTTTTGCATTTTAGCTTAAAATTAAATAAAGTCAAGAAACCGTCGTTTGGGAACCTAGAGGTTTTTATTCTTTTAGCTTTTTTTTCTATTTTACATAAAATAATTTAATAATTTAAAAAAATATATATCATAATTTTTATTACACACATTTATTTTTTTATTAAAAAAAATTATTTTTTAAAATTTTACTTGTTAAAATTTGTCAAATAAGATCAATATTAAATATAAAATTATGTAAAATAAATTTTAAAAAACTATAACAATTTTTTTATGACTTAAAGCTCTTTGAGTTTTAAGCCATTTTAATCCAAGTTTCTTTTTTTATTATCTTTTGACTTAAAATTACTCGTATGGTTCATCAAATAAATTTTATTTATTTATTTTATTTAAAGTGAGTTAAACCAAAAGAAAAAAAAACATAATTTAAAGCTGAATTGACAAATGAGGCCATTATGTCTTTTGCAAGGTTATTTGGAATATAAAACTAGGGCGGAAAGCAAAAGAAAAAACGATGAGATATTTCAAAGTATAGTTGAGTTGGGAGAAGTTTTTCTTCACACAATCTTTATTTTATACTTTTTAAAACTTTATTTTGTGAGTTTAAAGTGGACTTTATAATGATAATTTGAAATATTTATCTTATTCACATATAAAAATCACTTAATGTAAAAATTTAGTTTAATTGGACATAGATAGATAATCGAATCGATAGATAATCGAATCGTATTTTATTTTACAAAATGTACTATTTAAATTTAAATAATTTATTTTAAAATTAAAATATTTATTTTATAAAACAAAATGCAATTTATTCATCTATCAATCAATATCAACCAAGTTATTGAGAAGCATTTGAGTTCTATAAAATAAATAATTTAAATTGTCATCATAAACTCACAAAATGAAAGATATTGAGAAGTATTACAGAAAAGATAATATGGAGGGGAGTTAATTATTCCAATTTGTGATGTGTTTTTCTTTAGTACTTCAACATCATAATTAACTTTATCTACCAAGAAAAGGGGGAATAATGCTGATTATGTTTGAACTTCAGTTATGAACACACAATATATGGCCCCTTTCTATTATTATTATTATTATTATTATTATGTTTGTTTGTTTGTTTTAATTATTGTATTGTTGACTTTATTAAAAAAGTATAATCAATCCATGATAGTAGAAAAATAGTATTGTATAATTATTTTCAATGGAGGGTATTAGATTACTTTTCTCATTATTTTTATTCCAAACATAAATGATATATTCCTAATTTTTAAAAGAGCACAATACAAAACTTTATAAATTACTATAGGCATATAAATTTTAACCTATCACAATTGGACCAGAAAATATAACATAATTATTGACAAATTAAATATTAATAGTGTTAAAAGAGTCTAAAATTAAATAGCACGATTGGTTCAATTATATGGCGTCACATGTAAAAAATAATGTAATCATCTATATAACAATACTTCAACTAATTAAATTAAGTCACTTGATACATGTGACCTACTTGAGAGAAAAATAAATATTTTGTCTAAATCAAAATAAAAGTCCATTGGTAATACTTTAAAATAAAAAATTATCTTTTTAAAAAATAAATAAATGAGAGATAATTATGTTAATGAATAATTAACTTAAAAAATAAATAAAAAATAATTATAAGCTTAAATAATTATTATTTTTTAAATAAATAAAATTTAAATAATTATCAAGAGTTTGAATCTTTTTACGACTCTTCATCTCATACTTCTATAAATAGCTGTGTCATTTACTAAGTGGATAATAAATTTACATCAGATACTTAAAGATATTATGCAACTGAGAGAGAGCATTACAGATAAAAATATTCAAAAGGTTGAATATCATTTTCACTCAAGTTTCATCAACTACTCAACCATATTCGCAAGATACTTTGCCATTTGATTTGCGAGTAGACTGTCAAATTCTCGAGTAAACATTTGAAAAGAAAAATTAAAAAAATTTATTTCTTTGATTTTAAAAATTCTACTAGAGATTGTAATATATTTTTCAAATTTAATAAAATTTAATTTGTTCATACAATTTTCTATTGTAATTTTTCAACTCGAAATTTATTGTTTATGATTACAGATTTAATTATATCGCAACTCTATTAAGTTATTCTCTACAATTGTAGATTGAACTTCAAGAACTTAGCAATCGATTTGCAGATTTAAATATCAAGTTATTATTTTGTGTGATTTAATTCAATAATTGCTTGATAACATATATTAAAATAAATAATTAGAATATTATAAATCAATTTTTAAACTGAAATCTTGTCTAATACAATTATAGAATTTATGTATTTTTTGTCAAAATAGTAGTATAATTATATTAAAAATGTATTCTATTTACTAATGGAGATTTTTAATTTAGTTTGTGTTATGTTGTTAATAAAGGATTAATTATTTAATATAAAATTTAGGATTAATTATTTAATATAAAAATTGGAGTTAATCTTTATAAAAATATAGAAAGATTTTGCAATTTCTTTTTCTTAAATAGATGATATTTATTTATTTATTTATTTATTTGGGTCTTGTTCTTGAACTACTTCAATAGTTCCTAATGCTTGAGAGCCCAAAAAGGATGGGCTTAGCGCGTTGAGAACGGCAATAAGAGACTGTTAAAAGATCGATGAGCCCATGGAGGGTTGAACCCAAGTTCTGCTGAAATTGTCCGAAAGTCCTTTTAAACATTTATAATTTCTATCTTAATGCATTAACAATTGTACCATGATGTCTCAAAATTGTAAATTGCAAAACTCAAATAAGATTATGGCCTCTTTGGCAACCGGACTTTAAATTGGATTTTTAATTTTTTGTTTAAAGTTTAAAAAGATAAAAAGTTTTGTTTGACAATTCAAAAGCTTTTAACTTTGTTTTCTTTTTTACATAATTTTTTTTATATTTTTTAAAAATATCTATTTTTTTTTTATAAAAATTACAATTTTAATATCTACTCGTCAAAATCTATCAAACAAGATTAATATTGAATATAAAATTATCGAAAATCAACTTTAAGCCAAGTTTTCTTTTTTTTTTTTTGTCTTAAAACCACTTAAAGCCAAACTTATTGGTTAATTGCCTTTTGACTTAAAGTCACCTCTGTGTTTATTAAATAAACTTTTTGCTTATTTTATTTAAAGTGATTTTAAACAAAAAATCTAACTTAAAGCCAAGAAAGTTGTTGCAATCTTGACCGAACCTGCCCTTACCCGTACAGTAACGCTTCACAGGGGCCAGACCGGCTGCGAGTTGAATCCAACGAGCAGAGTGCGCGATGGGGATAGGTCTCGGCTGTCGAGACCAAGCTTTTGAAAGAGGCTACAATACATAACTTCGACCTAACTGCCTTGATCAACCAACACCTGCTTGACCTCGAAGCTTGACATAACAAGTGAGATAACCAATGCGTCATTATGAGGGTGTTGGACTCGTTCCGAATCGTTGTCCGAGAATGAAAGTTGACTCCCGTTTTCCCTTTCCCTGGACCATTTCCCATTCCCCATATGCACTTTCATCACTTCGGCTAAGTTCCCCAATCGCTTCAACTGCCTCTGAAAGAGGTTCTTTTGTCGGGGTCCTGCCATGCCATGAATCACACTGATTATACTGCGATGCACTGGTTCACTTGTAAGCTCTGCTTTTCTCTCGACGGGGGATTTTCGCCTATTGCCCCATCATCTAGGAACTCCTTCAGGTGCCTAAGCTGTACCAAGTCATCGAGATGTTTTTTTAAAGCACGACAGTCTTCCGTTCGATGGCCCTTATCTCTATGATAGGAGCATATCCACTTAATACCACGCTCTATGGCTGATTGAACGACCGAATCGGGCAGTTAGGGAGGCCATTGGAAATATGGCATGCCCTGAATCTGGGGTAAGATTTCGCGGATTGAGTCTTTGAAAACAGCGTTCACCTCCTCGCGTCTGTGTTCGGCCCCCAACCGAATCGAGATATTCTTTGGCTCGGCCCTTGTCTTTTTAGCTGGTCTCGTTGGACTCAACCCCCTGATCCTTGCAGGGCATTGCCTCCGTGGTCTTTCCGGAGTTGCCCATCATTCCCCAGCCCTACCTTTTACCTCGGCCCTGCCCGTATCCTTTTCCACCCTTATATATTGCTCGACCCGGCTCATGAGCGCCGAGATTCCCTGCGGCGGTTTTTTCGTCAGGGAGGCTCTCATCTTTCCTCCATACGGGAGCTCGTGTTTGAAAGACGCCACGGCTAACTCCTCGTTACAGTTTTCGATGTCGTTGTACACTTTCTAATACTTCCTCGTATAATCACGTAACGACTCTTTTCCTTTTCGTAGGGCCATAAGCGAATCAATCTCCTTTGGGATTTTCGTATTAGTGATGAAGCGCGCTACAAACTTTTGCGACAGGTCCCTCCAACTCATCACCGTTCGAGGCTACAACCGGTCGAACTAGCGTAGTCCAGCCTCACCTAAGCTAGAAGGGAATACCTTGCACATGATAGCGTCATTACAACACCATAGCGTCATCATTTGTTTATAGTGGTTGATGTGTGTATTTGGGTCCGAACATCCGTCATACTATTTAAACCTGGGCAAAGAGAAACTCTTTGGGGGTTCGGCCTGGTCCAGATACTCTGCAAACGGTGTGGTTATCTTCTCCTCCATCGTCCTACTAGGTTCGGTGGCTACTTGAGATGTTGATGACGAGCCCTTCTGTCTTCTTAGGGGATCCTTGTTCCGTTACATTTCCTAGAAACATAACTGCTCTCGTCCATGCTGGACTCTTCTAGTTTGGTGAACTCCCGGAGGATTTTCTCCAACTCCGGATCAGCCTCATTCGCCTTCTTTTTGCCCCTGGCCCGAGGGGATTTTGGCTCTGCCGTATGTGAGCTTCCCACCTGGCCTGCGAGTCTCGTTCCTGATTCTTCAAAGAAGCGCAGAGTTTCACAATTTCCTGTCACATTGCTAGGAGCGCCGATTCCCTCGCTAGATCGGGTTCGAGGGTTCTAACTATTGCAGGAACAGACTCTTTTTCCCCCTCCTTTGCGATTTCTGTCCTTCCACAGAGGCGGGCGAGGCGTGCTCATCCAGAACCGCAGGTACCTTCGACGGTGTCGCCATAGGGATGGCAAAGGACGGTTACAACTGGATTCCCACAGATGACGTCAATGTACGGTGCTGATTCGTAAATTCTATTTATTTAATGGGTTGAACCTGACCTGTCCTCTCTTTCCCTTCGTCGACCACCTGCAAAGGCTAATCAAACATAAACTATCCGGCGGTAAGCCTCTGAAAATCATTCTGACGATCAAGTTAGTTCAAAGTTTTTGATAATAGGGGAAATAATTGAACTAAAAATCACAGTATATCGAAGACCTCCTTTTTTTCTGGGCCTGAGACTCCTCCTTTATAGGGAGCCTAATGTCCTTTTTTTCCTAACTTCATGATTACCTCTGATACCTAGCCCTACAGAGCGGCTCCTCACGTCACATCGGTATAGGGACCGATGCATCGAACAACGTTCGGTCACGTCACCCTTAAGACTGACACCTCCCGTCCTTTGGGTCGAGGCTCATGGGCTGCAGTGCTCTCCCAAAGTAGAATGCACTCGATGGGGGAAGGTGCTCGATCTAATCACATTAAATGCTGTACTCCCGTAGTCAAATCATAGTAAATGTTTGTCAGAACTCGATCCCCGTGCTGTGGCCAAACCCATTGAGGCCGTCTACGTGCCTCGATCATCCACGTGCCGAGGCCACCTATACTGGGTAATGCCCTCTTTCGGATGAGGACGAGGCCTGTGAGGTACGGGCCTAGGCCATAGACTCGTCTGTTATGGGCCTCGACCCATATCTCTTCAAATCAAAACATTAACTCGAATATTTTATTAAATTTCTTACTCTATTTTAAAATATAATAATACATTTGCTTAATAATGCATTTGCTATCAATAGAAATTATATAGAATTGTATGATCAACTATATACAAAAATAAAAGAATCTAATTTGAACATTAATAATTAAAAAAAATTATTACCCAATCAATTAATTTTTAAAAAACTATTTTAAAAATTAATTTACAATAATTTATTTTAAACTTAATTTAAATTTAAGAAAAAAAATTTAAAATTTATTAACAATCAAACTAGAAGGTGTTTTGAATTACTGAACTAGTAATTTATAGATTGTAACATATACCATTAGTTGTAAGTGTTTGGTAAAAATTATAATTTATTATTGAAATAAAAAAAAGTTAAAATTTGTAGTAAAAATTATAAATATTTTTAAAAAATTATAATTTATAACTAAAATTAATATTAAAAAAGTAAAAATTAAACCAAAAAACTTAACCAAACACCCTCGTAAATGTGTTTTGATAGGGGATAGACCACCTAGGAACTGTTGGGGTCAGTTGACCCATCAAACAATTTGTTGTACAATGGATTCCGTTTAAAAAAAATATAATTAATTCGATGATAACATTAAAATATTTTATAATTATTTACAACATATCATATTAAATTTCTTTTTTTAGTATTTTTAACCTAAATATAAATGATTTATTATTTTTTTAGTATTTTTAACTCGGATATAAATGATTCATTCGTGGTGGTTAGGTGAAAATTGCGAGAGAAAACTCTACAAATTAAAATTAAAATTTAAATTATATTAATATCACATTGAGTTATTCTACACAATTATAAATATGTAATTTTTAAAGTTTAAGAACTGTTTTGCAAAATTGAATACCAAGTTTTTTTTATATTTATATTTTTGACAAAATAAAAAGATAATTATATTAAAAGTGTATTCTTACTTATTAATTATGACATTAATTTAATTTGTGTGAAAGGGATGATAAATAATTAATTATTAATTAGTAAAAAAACTATTATTTTTATAAAATAAGTAAAAATTTAAATTTAAAATATTCCCATTAACAAAAATTGTTAATATTCCTAGAGTCAGCCTCTGATTTTGACCCTACAGTAAATGCTCAGCTGTATCTTTTTAATGCGGCAAAGTTTGATTGTGACTTTGTGAGGTAGATGAATAATAAATAGACTGTTACGGAAGAGATGGACGTACCATGAAAAGATGATACAAGGGGCTTTCCCAATTCAGCTATTAAAGGCCCTGTTTGGGTAAAATAGAGATAATAATTTTGTTTATTTTTGTTCTTTTTGAATTTTTTTTATTTTTTGGTTAAATTTTTGTACTTTTTTGAATAGTCTTGTTGAGATGAATCTAAAAAGGAAAAAAATAATTAAAAAAATCAACTAAAAATAAAAATAAGTAACATAAAATTTGACTTATTTTGGCTTATTTTTATTTTTTCTGATTTTTTTAATATTTTGATTATTTTTTTTATTTTTCTTAACTTGTCTTGATGAGAAAAATCAAAAAATATAAAAATTACTATATAATTAAAAAAATTATTAAAAATAAAAATAAATAAAATTAAATAAACAAATAAATAATAATCCCAAGAAGGGCCAATTCCTTATAGCTTCATGGAAAGAAAAAAGGGAATGAGCCCCTTTTTATACATTTTAAAAATATTTATATTTTAAATATTTTGTTTTGTAATTTTGATGCGACCCTACATTTGCTAACAAAGAAAAATTATGTAAATTTTTTTCGAATAATCTCGGTAAAATAATTATAAAAATAAAAAATAATTAAAAAATAAAATTTTTTATCAAAAACAAAAATA
>JAOTRH010204251.1:0-11123 GCA_034768845.1 Heliamphora exappendiculata | reverse complement strand
GGTTAAGATTCATATGTAGAAATACGATAATTAATATTTAATATATTTTAGGCGTATTATGTTGATAGCGAGTTGAAGAAATATAATCCACAATCAACTTACTTTTTTTATTTTTTACTCAACCCAATCTAATCCAACCCTACTCATCCCATTCCATCCCATCCCATCCTAACTCATTTGCCCACACAACTCACACGGATTGAGTTAAGTTGGCTTGGGTTGGGTTGGGTTGGATTGGTAGATTAAAACAGATTGGCAAATTATTTGCATACCTCTAATAGTAGTCAGAAGTGGTAGAAGAAAAAAAATATAATAAAAAAATTATTTACAAAATAAATGAAAACACATTTTTTTGTTTATAAGAATTTTGTAAAATTTAAAAATAATTTATAGTTTTTTGAAAACGAGAATAATTACAAACATATTTTTATTTATAATTTATAAAAAATTTAAAAATGTAAACATTTCCAAACATGGCGTTAATGGTTGAACCAGTTTGTAAATTTGGAGCATCATTACAAGTAATATTTTTGAATTTGGTAGAATTGTTAACTCAATTATTAGCAACTCCAATACCTAATTAATATTTTATGGCGTATAAGTCCTCGAAATAAAAAAAATGTTGCCGGCATCTCCCCGTCTCCCTTCTCTCTCGCAGCTTGGATGTATTCGAAGATTGGTAATAATTGTCACTTTCTCTCTCAGGACCAAATAGTAGTGTACTGAAAGTAACAATTAAAAGAATTTATAAAAAAGATAGAACATCTAGTAAAATAGCCTGGCCTACTAAGCATAGAATTAGACACCACAAGATAAATAATGCAAGAAATGTCAAACAGACACCAATCATACAAGGGTAAAAAAAACCCAAAAGCACTTTATAACCAACACCGTGTAAACATATTTAGAGCCTAAATATATATCTTATTAGAAAAGAAAAAAAGACTAGCATGCTAAGATTCAATTATTCTCTTCAAATATACTATCTTCATTATTGAAAAATTATTTTTTGAGATTGATTTGCACTAATCGATATATTACAATCAATAACACAAGAAAATAAATACAATCACACAAGAAACATGATTTTTTATGTAAAAACCTCCAACTCAAGTAAAAATCACGCGATTAAATTCAAGTTCAGGTAAATCAAATACTATAAATTAGTTTTGGTTATAAAAGATCTTACAAAATCACTGTTGAATTCATAATCTACGAATGTAAGCCCACTATTTTTGAATCCACGTATACTAAATCGTGCTTGATTGTCGACGAAATATACCTCGAACTTCACCTCTTGAGAATCCACTCAAAATCAACCACGAACTAATAAAAAGATAAAAATATGATGCTCGACGATCTTCTTGAAAATGTTGAGTCCATTTAACCATCAAGTGATAAACAAAAAAAAAACTCGAGAAAATCTTGTTCTTCAAAGCACACGGCTACTGGGGTGAGTCTATAGACCTAAGGGTTATGACTGCTCTAACCTTAGCAGCAATATAAAGGTGTCTCACCAAACAGATCAATCGATGATTGATCCAAATCAATCTGTCCATCGATCATTCTTTTCACCGATCATATTAGTGATCATATCAATCTATAATTAATCCGTATCAATATATCTATCAATCCGTCAGGTAAATCTTGCAATATAAGTATCTAAACTCCAAATAACTTCAAATTTTTTATCCCTAACTAAGAGTATTCAATCAAAAAAAACTTTTTACATGAAATAAAATATCACAAAAGACTCATGAACGTTTTTCAAACGGATTGTCAGCCTAACATAAAATCTAAATCCCAACAATTTCTTCTTTTGAAAATTCTATGACAAAATACTCTTAAATCTAAACCAATTAACCCATAACAATGATGAACATTAGAAGACATGGGCAATTGGATTATAGACTTGCAAGCCGCAAAATCAATACCAAACAAATACCATGTGAAAAAGTATATGCAGTATAAATATAAATAATAAAGCTAAAAAAATTTCTCCCATTAGCTAGATGTCTCTTTCCCTTAGCAGCACCTACATGTCTCTCTCCTCTTTCGTCGCGAATTGACAAACTCAACCCAAACAAAACTAAAAGAACAAAAATATATATTTTTAAAAATACGAGAGACCATGAGACACAAAGAGACTAAAGTTTTTTTTTATTATTATAACATGAAGAAACCAAAAAAAAATCATCTTAACTCAAAAACTATATTAATTCCATACATAGTCTCATATCTTGTAAAGATTAAATTCATGTGATCCATGTGAGTCAAAATAATTAGAAGAGAGAGAGTACTGAATGGCATTCACATAAGAAATATAAAATTTCAAAAAAATCAAATCGGTTAGACACCTCGTAAATATTTATTGATGCAGTACTAAGCTTCCCCTCACAAATAACTTTCATTATTTATTTTTTTGACTTGCTTTTATACGGATTTCATCAGTGGCTTTCACACAAATTGTAAAAAGTAAGACAAATGCGTATACGTAGCCTTTTTCTCAAGCTTTATCTAGAATCGTACCTTAAGGAGAACTTATCGTGAACATAAGCAATATTAGCATGAGAATACTAAATCGAGAGTCAATATATGAAAACTCAACAAATGTCTTGTGAGGAAGGTCCGTGGGAGAAATTTGAAATCAAGTATGAGAACCTTTATATTGATGCAATCGTGGAGTCGCATGAACTGTAGAGAGAAAACCTGCAATTCATATCTTAATTATAAAAATACAAAATCCAACCAATGACAATATCCACACATAATTAAGATGATAATACTCTTTGATGGATATGAAAAGATACATAGACTTTAAAAAGTTTTCAAGATCACAATAACAATTTTTTTAATTGATAAGACTCAAAAAGAACACACAAAAATGCAACCGAAATACAAAGAATAGAAAAAAAGACTAAAGAAACTTATAGACCAACAAGACTCAAACAAACAAACACCTAAGAATTATCTAAAGAAATAAAATCTAAAAAAAATCTAACGGCTTTGACATTAAAGAAAACCATTTAAATCACTTTTCCTTATCCAAATTCTTATATATCTAGTTTTACTTTGTGAGACATAGAGTTGGGTATTGCCTTCGAAAGATCATTTCCAGTCAATGCTTTAGAAACAGGTCTTCTAATCCTATGATAGGTTATTAGTTCATCCATTTGATCAAATAATTTACCTTTCTTAGGAACAGGTAAATATTCAAGGTAAGAATTAAAATGTCCATACAAATAAAAATAATATGGCTTAATATGTCCCCTGACTCTACAATAAAGACAAATTGGAACAAAATCATCATCAGATGCATAAGTTCTCCTCAATCTTCGAAGTTAGGAATAATATGATCAAGAGTATCACATTGATGACAGACTATATTGAATTTAGCCTTTCTTATCTCACTATGTGAAATTGTGGTTTTACCCATCTGGTTTCTACACTTTGCATTGGTTTTTGTTGAGGGACCAACTTCTACTCTTTTTGAGTCTGACACTTTTCCTTTATCAGTTTGCACAAAAATAGGTGCAATCATCTTTTGAGTCAACGGGTTAATCTTTTTCTTCCCTTTCAATGAGTTACTTGACGAGACTCTAGTGAATCCAAGTCTTATCATGTCCATCACTGTTTTTTGTTTTTCAAGTATTTCATCCAAAGCTTGTATACCTGCATTCCACCTTGAAAGTAGGTTGAGCATTCAATAAGTTATTTTTAAATTTAACTAATTTTAATTCATGCACTTTCTTCGAATTAACACAAGTACACAATTTCTTTTCAAGAATGTCTATCTTGATTTTTTTGGTTTGACTTAAATCAGACAGTTCATGTTTTTCTTTTTCACACTGGACAAGTTTTCCACATAAACTCGCTCTATTTAACTCTAATTTTACCAGTGCTTGAGTTTCAATTAGTTCTTGCTTGATTTTTTCCTTTTTCTTTTCATACAACTTGAGTTTATTGACCAGTTTAACATTCTGGTTGGGAAATACGTAACTTTCACTATAAAGCTTATCATAAGCATGCTGAAGAGTTTCACTTTCTTCATCATTATTAACATTTTTCCCATTTTTTCAACAGAGTCACGCACAATATTTTCATCATCAAATTCAGTGTCACCCTATTGGACAAAACCAACAAAAGCAATAGCACTGCTATTTTCATTATTAGAATCATTCTCGTCACTCATGTCATGTTTACTCTCATCATTCCATATGACAGTTAATCTTTTTGCTTCCTTTTAAGATTATTCGGACATTCTTGAACAATATATTCATGCCATTTGCATTTATAGCATTGAACACCAAAGAGTTGACCCTTTAACCCTTTTTTTAAATCAAATCTAGATATATTTCTAAATTTATCATTACTCTTCTCTTTTAGGACCTATCCTCTTGAATAGATTTTTTTTTCAATTTTTTTAAAACTGTCACAAAATAGCTTTGATCCTGGGATCAAATTCATCATTGGAGTCATTTACAACAACTTGAACAAAAGAAAAAGTGATATTTTTTAAAACATTATTGTTTTAAAATTTTAGCTTATAGGTTTTTAAGTTTCCAACCAAACTTTCAGTAATAAGAAAGTCTTTATCTTTGCTCTCTTCTATTGCCGTGAACATTGGTAGGAATTATTCAGGTAAAGATCTAACAATTTTACGAACAATTTTGGAGTTGAAAATTTTCTCACATCGATTAAAAGAAGTATTGACAATGTCATTTAATTTTGCGTAAACATCGTCAAACTTTTTTTCGTCTTCCATATATAAAGTTTCAAAATTTATTATGAGACGTTGAAGTTTGATATTTTTATAGTTTGAGTTCCTTCATGAGTGAATTGAAAAATATGCCGAGCTTCCTTAACTAAGCCACAAGTGTTAATTCTATGAAACTCTTCTTAAGTGATTTCGCTAAAGATAGCATTTATGATTTTGCTATTTTATCCAGCCTTTTCAAAATTTATTTTATCCCAACTAGTCGAGGGCTTGAGGACAATCTCTTCATCAACTACTGCGGTCGGATACGTATAGCCATCGACAATTGACAGTCATACTCTCTCGCTAATCGAATTTAGAAAAATTCTCATTCTTACTTTTTAAAATGAATAATTTGATCTGTTAAGAAAGAGACGTTTACTGGTCGAGATGCCTTCTTTAATAATATTTATTATTACAAATCAACCAACTAGATAAACATTTATGTAAAAAAAATCTTCATAAAAATTATAAGTGACCCATCTTGATACTTCAAAAAATCTTTATAATAATTATTAGTGACCCGCTCTGATACCAATTGAAATTTTTTTTTTTAGATTGATTTAATTTGCACTAATCGATATATCACAATTAACAACACAAGCAAATAAATACAAACACACAAGATACACGATTTTTACTTGGAAAATCCCTGTTCACGTAAAAATCACGAGACTAATATAAGTCCAAGTAAATCAAGCAGTATGAATAAGTTTTGGTTATAAGCGATCTTACGAAAGAACCATTGAATCCACAACCTACGGATGCAAACCTACTTTTACCGAATCCACGTACAATAAATCGAACTTGATTGCCAACGAAATCCACCTCAGATTTCACCGCTTGAGAATCCACTCAGGATCCATCATGAACTGATAAAAGGATCACAATATGATGCTCGACAATTTTCTTGGAAGCGTTGAATCTATTTAATCATCAACTGGAAGACAAACAAAGCTCTAGAAAATATTGTTCTTCAAAGCACACAGCTACTAGAGAGAGTTTCTAGACCTAAGGGTTGGGCCTGGTCTAACTCTAACAGTAATATAAAGATATCTCGCCAAACAGACCGATCGATCTGTCTTTTTACCAATCGATCTGCCCATCAATCTATCTTTCGATGCTTATAGTAATTGTGTAGGCCGATCGATCGGTCTTTTCATCGATCAATCAGTGAACGATCTGTATTAATCTGTGATCAACATGTCTATCAATCTGTCAGAAAAATCTTGTAATATAAGTATCCAAACTCCAAATCACTTTCAAAGTTTCATGAGTATTAAACTAGAAAAAAACTTTTTACATGGAATGAAATATCAGAAAAGATTAATGAGTGTTTTTCAAATGAATTGTCAACCTAACATATGATCTAAATCCTAACAATTACAATACTAAAATATTTCTAATTGTGAAGAACTACTACAGATTTATCATAAGTATGTATATAAACAATATTTAATATATTTTCAAACGTGTTATGTGTTTTGTAATCATATAAAAATTGCTCAATCAAGAAGATTTATCTATTAATTAATAACAATGTTGCATACACCTCATACATTGCCGAACTTTATAATTAATTACCGGTGTACAAAAAATTGACTAAAGCAAATAATTTGTTCGATCAAGTTCAATTCAATTTGAAAATCTTGATTTATAGTTAATAGTTTCATTTGAATGACAAAATTATTGAACAAAATAATTGGATTACCTTATAATTTTAACAACTTTAATTGAATTAAAATTGCAAATCAATCAAATATTTATGGAATAATTACACTTACTTCCTCTAAGGTTTAAGCTTATTACATGGACCTCTCTTGTGGTCTCTAAAATTACACTAACTTCCCATGAGTTTTAATTTTAACATCAATTATAGCACAACTGTTAAAATTTTCGTTGAAATTTAACGAAAGCCGCCACTACCACCCCAAAATCACATTTCTTACCCCAAAACTACCATTCAAACCACATTTTTCTCCCCAAAATCACCCTTACCACCTCAAATTTTAATGGAATTGTGCTTTTGGGAAGGGTAAATTTGGGGTGGAAATAGTAGTTTTGGAGAAAAATGTGGTTTGAAGGATGATTTTGGGGTGAGATGGGCGATTTTCGTTAAATTTCAACGAAAATTTTAACAGTTTGGGTGCAATTGATGTTAAAATTAAATCTCATGGGAGTTTAGTATAATTTCAGAGACCACGGGAAAGATCCATGTAATAAGCTTAAACCTCAAGAGAGGTAAGTGTAATTATCCAAATATTTATATATAGATACATATATAATATAATTATTTTGCCTATCTGTTTAATTTAATCTCATAGTGCCTAGTGCTTACTCTTTCAAAAAAATCCAATAAGTTAGCTTATTAATTGTGATTTCACATCTTAAAAGTTCAATACTAGAGAATAGAGGAATGGGGTATGCCTATGGGCTAAGGGGATTCACCGTGGAATAAGGGAATTCACCCAATATATATTTTTTAATTTCTTTTTAAAATGAAAAAATTTATATTTATATTGCAAAACTTGAACTAATAGCAAATTACTCATTGTTGTGTTTCCCCAATTCAAGGAAAGGCATTTAGTGAAAAGCATTGTTTTGAGGGAAGTAAAGCATACTTAGTTTGTTGTAAGGCTCGGACTAATAGTATAATAAATTTTATGCTTACTCTTGAGGGGTTCTACAGCAAACTACTCATTGTTGTATTGCCCTAATTTGAAGAAAGGCATTTAGTGAGAACCGTGATTTTGAGGGAGGAAAAATGTACTTGACAAAGTACTTCGAAGAAGCGACTCAACTAAAATGCTTTTGTCAAATGATAAATGTGAATAGGGGTGTAATTTTGACCTAAGGCCCGTGGCGCGGTCCATGACCCGCCCAAGGCCAAGCACTGTGCGGGCCGAGCCCGCCCGAACCTGGATATATGTTTTTTGAGCCCGAGCCTACCTCTATAAGCCCGTGGGGTGGGCCGGCTTGTTGGCTCGCCCCAAGCCCGCCTTTTGAACTTCAAACATCTGGTTGGACTTGGCCCGTTGGCCTAGCTCAATCGAGGTCCAACAGTCAATTTTTAAAATGGGCGGTTGGAATCGCTTTGGATTTGGATCGAACGGTTGAGATTAAATAACTGTTGGATTAAAAGAGCCATTAGAGCCGGCCCGGCCCGAGCCCGGCCCAACGTCTAATTCAGATTTTTTTTTAATTAAAATTTTTTTCCAATAAATATAGGGCCATTTTCATTTTTAAAAATTCATATAAATCTCAATCTCTCAAGTTCTCAACTCTCTACTCTCTAGTCTCTCACTCTCTTGTAATTCGATTATTCAGTAATATTCGATGAAAATTGCAACTATTGGTGAATCAAAAATTGAATATCAAAAATCAAGATCAAGATCAAAAGTTCTAATCAATCAAGATCAAAATTAAATATCAGAGTTTTCTTAATTCGATTTGATTTATTTTTTGTATTTTTTTCAGTATTAAATTTATTTTGTAATTTTTTTAATTCTAATTTATTTTTTAAAAAGTGTAGCAGTTATTATTTAAAAAATATTAACTTTATATTTTTTTCGTTACTTCATTAACAATTTAAATTTATTTTAATTTTAAAAATTATAAAATTTTACTTTATTAAATTTATTTATAAATTCACATATATTTTCTCTCAACAAAGAAGATGATATTTTTGCATTTTCACCAAGTGGTTCTAATTCAACTCCCCCTACTCCTCCTAATCCACCTATTGGTTCATCATCATCTGCTACTGCATCTGCATCAACTGCTTCATCTAGTAAAAATGCGTCAAAATTTTGAAAATTTTTTGAAAAAAAATTCTGTTGGCACTCGCAACTGTTAAATCCAAATGTAGTAATGTTATAATAAATTTTTTTCGAGTAACACATCGGTTGACACTAACCACTTAATTAGACATTTAAAAAGTCACCTAGAAAATGCACCTCTTAATTTGAGCACACAAATGTAAATAGGTAGCAGTTCAGCTTAAAATATTTTTTATTTTTCTTATAATTCTAAACGCGCATAAAATTATGTTGTTAACTATGTAATAGAAAAAGGAACATCCATTGTCTATGAGTGAAGAACTAGTTTTTGAATATATGGCATAAGGAAAATTTTTGCCTCAATTTCAATATTTTTTTAGAAATACTGCTAGAAATGGGGTTTTGCAAAAATTTAAGGAAATTAAAAGCGAATTGGCATATTTTTCAAAAAATTTAAAAAGTAAAATTTGTTTAACTTTTGATTTATAGACAATTAGAAATAATGCAAATTACCAATGTATTATTGCACATTTTATCGATAATAAAAAAATTTATATAAACGTATTTTTTCATTTACAGTTGTAGATTTTTTCTACACCGATTATAGTTTAAGTATAACTATTAGACAAAAATTATGATCATATGGTATTAGTCAATTTTTTTTTATAATTTTAGATAATACTTCTTATAATAATGATTGCATTAACTATCTAAAACGTAATTTTGATATTCTAATATTTGGTTCTTTATTTCATATTTATTATTCTGCACATATTTTGAATTTTATTATTAAAGAAGGATTTTAATATTATAATGAGTCTATTAATAGAGTTAAGCTAACTGTAAAATGTATAAATAGTAGTGCAAAAAAATTTATTATTTATAAAAAAAATATAAAATTTAGAAAAGTACAAGCTGATGTAGAAACTAAATAGAAAGTTATATATTATATGGTACAAGTAGCAATAAAACAAAGATAAATAATTAATTTATTTTTTAAAATTAATCAAGTAAATAATTTTACTCCACCAAATTCGTTTGATTGGCAAAATATAAATTTATACAAAAAATTTTATAAATTTTTTGATGAATCAACAAAATTATTTTCTTATATTTATATTCCTACTACTCCATTTTTTTTACCACAATTAAAAAAATTAATGCAAATATTTATTGAATATTTACAAAATGATTCATATTTTCATATGATATTAAGTATGAAAGATAAATTTGATAAATAATACGAAGAAATAATACATATTTTTTAAATAACTTTAATATTAAATCTTATGAGTAAAAATATTGATTTATCGTATTTTTTAGAAATAATTTATAGCAATACAGATCATCAGGAACTAATAAATGAAACACTTAAAAAATTATATAATGAATATAAAGTTAATATAATACCGCAATCAGCACAAACGTCTATCAAGATTTCATCTCAAAATCGTATGAACTATTGTCATTAATTAAATTGAGAAGACTTTCAGAAGTTCACGTGAGTTTTATAACTAAACTCCAATGATATTTTGACGCAGTATAAAGCATAGATAAAGATAATTTTAATATTTTAGAATATTAAAAACAATATGAGGTATCGCGGTCAGTTTTTTGCACGATAGCTCGTGATATTTTTACAGTTGTTCCTATCTCAGTAGTTGCTTCCGAGATAGCTTTTAATGCAGATAAACGGGTCCTCAATAAGTACAGATCGAGACTGACGCTGGAGAAGATGCAAGTTTTGATAATCACACAAGATACAATCTACGCATTCAAGAAGATACAAGAAATGAACGAGAAAAAAAAATTTGAAAGCTGACTTAGAGAGTATAACATTTGAATCAGCTGAATAATTGTCTGGCTCAAATTAAATCTTTATATTTTGGATCTTTAATTTTAATTTTCTTATATTTGTAATTTTATATTTTATTTGTAATTTTAAGTAAAAAATAATCTAAATGATTGCTAGATTTATATGTGACAATCTAGTTTGAATGTACTTAACCTATAGTGATGCAATTTTTCTATTTTTTTAAAAATAATATAAAATATAATGTTTATGTAATTGTTAAATTTGATTTTTGATTAATAAGACTTATATTGTATTTAATTATTTCAAGTGTTCAAGTTTATTGTATTTAATTATTTCAAGTATTCATACTTATTGCATTTAATAATAAAGTTATAATAAAGTAATAAACTAATAAACTTATGATAATATAAACTATAAACTATAAACTTATAAAATAATAATAATAAACTTATAAAGTATAAACTATAAACTTAAAAACTAAAAAACAAATAAAGTATAAACTTATATAATAAACTAATAAATATAACTAATAACTAATAAATTATAATAAAGTATAAAGTATAAAAACTAAAAAAAGGAGATAAACAATAAACTTATAATATAAACTATAAAAACTAACAAATGAAATAAATTTCTAATAAAATAATAAAGTAATGACTTAATAATAATATAAATATATTATAAACTTTAAAACATATAAGTTATAATTTATAAACTTATAAAAATATAAAACTAATAAACTTATATTGTTATAAATTAATAAATAATAAAC
>JAOTRH010204230.1:0-11123 GCA_034768845.1 Heliamphora exappendiculata | reverse complement strand
GGCAAATTTTTACAAGAATTCTAGAAAAAATTTAGAAAATCCTAAAAAATTTTAAAAAATTCTAGAAAATCGGGAAAATTTTTAGAAAATTATAGAAATTGAACACCAATTTTGAGATTATTCTAGAAATTTTAAGAAAATTTTAAAAAATGAGAAGATAATTCTTAAAAAATAAAAATATTAGAAATTTAAAAAAATTGGGACAAAATGGACAAAATTCCAACATTAAAGGGGAGATTTTCTTTGCCTATATTTTTTTCTTAATATTATATATATATTTATTATTTTATATATATATATCTATATATATATATATATCTATATATATATTTTAACACAAAAAAGGTAGAGATCTGCCTGGCATACCAGGATTTAGGGTTCCTAGTCTTTTATTTGGGATTGAAAGAATCGGATGGTTGTCACGTACACACGAATCTAGGGTTAGGGAATTTACTTGATTTATCAGGGCTTGACAGAACCGAAGGGTCGTCACATACACACGAACCTAGGGTTAGGAAATTTGCCTGATTTATTAGGGTTTGAGAGAACCGAATTGTCGTCACATACACACGAACCTAGAGTTAGGATGCCTAGTCTTTTCTAGGGCTTGAGGGAACCGAAGGATCGTCACGTACACACGAACCTAGGGTTTTTCTAGAGCTTGAGGAAACCGAAAGGTCGTCACATACACACAAACCTAGGGTTAGGAAATTTGCCTGATTTATCAGAGCTTGAAAGAACCGAAGGGTCGCCACATATACACGAACCTAGGGTTAGGAAATTTGCCTAATTTATCAGGGTTTGAAAGATTTGGTTACTGGCTGTATATCTCAGGTGCTTGATCTGTTCTTTTCAAGTTGGTCATTACGTTCGAGGTTTCAAAGGTTCTGCATCCCGGGATGTGTTAGAGTGGTATGATGCCCTCCCTGCTCTTAGCCGGGCCATTGTTGATGCCTCTGGCTTTGCTCGATTCATACCCCTGCTGGGTAGGACGAGCAATGACCAGGTCTGGCTGACGACCTTGGCTGAGCGGTGGTGGGATACTCTGACGCTACTCTGACCGGGTCTGGCTGACCACCTTTGAGGCTACTCTGACGCTTCTCGACTTCGCGCTGATCACCGGCATCCGGGTCGGTGGTGCGCCCATTCCATTTGATCCCTCCATAGCTTAGTCTACTGATGTGCTGCTGTACTTTCTCGGAGCCATCCCTGCACTGATAGACAGAGATCGGGTTCGATACACCTGGTTTTTTGAGCGCTTCTACTACTTCCACTGCTTCGAGCCCCGCCACTTCGAGTGGGTCACCCGGGGCTTTTTTATATATATGTTTGGTACCTCCTTGTTTTCGAACAAGGAGAATACCATTCATTTGCATTACCTTTGCGCCCTTGCTCGTTTGGACCAAGTTGCTTCATTTGACTGGGGAGGAGCTGCTCTGGCCACCCTCTACGGATTCATGCAGACACTGACCCGGTTCCCTCAAGAGCTTAGCATAGGGGGATACTAGAGGGTATGGGAGGTATGATTTAGTTTCTATATTTTTTCATTCATTTCCATTCTCATGTTATCCCTTATTTACTGATTGACGCCTTCTTCATTGCAGCTGTGGACTTACGAGTTCCTCGGGCTTCATGTCCCGACGAACTCCGTAGCAGGCCCTATGGTCATTCCCCAAACACCCCCGTGGTCCAGTGGGCTAAAGGGGAAGAACGCTTGAGGGAAGGACATAGACCGTACTGCTGACCCCCGACTAGGTATCATTTTACTGTGTTTACCATATTGCATCTTGTTCACAGTTGTTCACTGCACTGTACACTGATTACTTCCCTGTACTACTTACTGATTACTATACTGCATATTGATTATTGTTTACTATTTATTGCACTGTATTGTACCTTGAATGACTGCAGGTCTACTGGGATGTCTGGAGGGGAGTGGAGAATCGGGCCGACGCAGATCTTATGCGCAGCAGGGATATCGCTTCTATGCAGATCTTGCTGGAGGGCCCATTCGATCGGGAGTACTATCTTGGCGAGCGAGTGGTTCGCCAGTCGCTCAGCCTTGATTACTTCAGGATACCAGTGGTTCCTCCAGCTTGCATGCGCCAAACTGATCACATAGGTCGCGTCGATTTGCTACTAGAGACGATAGGGACCCCAGTCTTGGAGTTGCTCGTGGCGGAGGGGGATTATACAGCCTGGGCCCGGGCTAATCTGATGGGTCCATTAGGTCCTAGCCCGGCTGGCCCAGGCGATAGGAGGAGGGGACCGGCTCCGGAGGCCTCTAGTGCTGGTGCTGGTGCCGGTGCCGGTGCTACTGCAGCTGCTGATGCTGGTCCGGTTGTTAGGGCTAGGGTTGGGGGTGTCGAGATACCCTGTACCGTGTCTTCCTTTGTGGATAGGTATCCTTTCGATATTCCTATCCCGATTCCTCCAGGGCCGGTGTTCCAGTCAGTACATGCACAGGTTTGTTCTTTTGCGTTACCTCCTTTTCTGTACTTCCTTTATTCGTACTGCTCCGTTTTGTATTATTTTTCCACAGACAGATCAGGCTTGGCTGGATCGTATCATGCTGGTGATGAGCGGCCTGCAGACCCTTGTTCGCCAGCAGGACGCTGCTCTACGTGCAGCTGGGATCTCTTTTGTTCCTCGGCCAGTGAGTGTTTGTCTTTTGATTTCTTTTCTTTCTTTATACTTTTTCCTTTTTTTGTCTCTTTCAACAGCCTCATGTAGCTTCCGCCATTCCGCCACCTGCTCTTGCTCCAGCTCCTGTTCTAGCCCCTGCTCAAGGCTGTGGATCTCGCGCTGCTTCTTCTAGAGATCGTTCCAGAGGATCCATCTCGTCTACCAGGAGCCGCTCTAGAGCCATATCCTCTTCCTCTGACAGTGATGATGGTGATGATGACATCGAGCGCCTCTTCGAGGATGTCAGCCCAGACGAGACCGGTCCTTCCTCCCGTCGAGTCCGCCCGAGACATGTCTAAGAGAGAGAGAGAGAGCTTTCCCTCCCCCAATCTTTATATTTACTTTTTATGGGCATGCGTGCCCCAGTTAGATACATTTGCATACACTTGATCCATGGGCCTGCGTGCCTCAGTTTTGTTAGTTATTGGGCCTGCGTGCCCCAGATTTTTTTATTTTGATACATTATACAACTGTTTATGCATTTTTAGGGCATTTCTGCCTTTTATTATCTACTTATCCACCTGCTGTGTGATTCTCTCTTATTTACTGCTCAAACCGTCTTGTATGTTCAATGCGAAAGTCAACATTTTACTCAAGCCACAGAAACTGCCAACTAAATATTCTCTTCATATTTCAACATAGCAGCCGCTTCTATAGAACCCTTTCAACATGGCGGTCGCCACCTCAAACATGACAGTCGCCATCTCTAACATGGCGGCCGCCTGGTCAAAGCGATGATGTCACTGTACTATGCTTTTTAAAGTTGGCAATCGCGAACTATAAGGTGGCAGCCACCACAATGAGTGTTCCTTTCGTCGAATTTTTTAGTTTGCCGCCCTTTCTTGCCTTATAAACTCAGCCCTGGAGGTTTCCTTTTTTGTTGCTTACACTCAACTGGCTATCTCACTTTCTTCATGGATTGAGGCATTCTCCCACATTGAACGTCTGAACTTCGCTTCTTTTGGGATCAACTCTTTGTTTCATCTCATGGCCATGCAGATTGACGAACCATTATTGAAGGCCACCGTTCTACTATGGGATCCACAGTCCCACGCCTTTCGGTTTGGCCTCGAAGAACTCTGCCCCACTGTGGAGGAGTTCGCAGCCATTTTGGACTTGTCTCCACGGAGTTCTGTCGTCGTTCCTACCCCTTTTCTCTTGGTTCGACAGCGAGTGATGCAATTTTGTGGCTTATCCAGGATGGAGGCTTCTTTTCTAATCTTGGGCGACTATCTTGACATCCCGTGGCTTATTGAGAGGTTTCATCATACTGGTGACCTCAGCGATATCGACTTTCAGCTGCGTCGTCATTACGCAGTTTGCTTCTGACTCCTCGCCCAGTATCTCCTTGTCCCTCTTGACGGACGGGTTTGTTGTGCTCTGGTTGACATTGCAGGCCAAATGTGGACGGAAAATGACTTTGTGCCCTTTGTTCTGGCTGAGACACTGCTGGGCTTGGACACTGTTCATTGTGGCGAGACCACCGCCTTTGCTGGTAGCCCTTTACTTCTCCAAGTGAGCTTAACATCTTTCTGTGTATCAAGTTCTCTGTCATACTACAAAGCCTTTCTCTTTACCGTTTTAACTCTTGCTATAGATCTGGCTAATGGAAAAGATAAATATTGTGCAAAAGCCTCCCACTGACAGGCACAGTGCCGCTGCTTTTCTTTACCGTCCACGTTATCGGATATGTGACACAGAGACATCTTGGTGACAGTATCTTTCTTCTCTGACAGGCCCAGACATTACCTGGCGGTGCCCCAGGTGGCGTATTCCTGCTATGACTCTAACCACTATGGATTACCTTGGTGTTCTGCTGGTCGGCCTGCGTCGAACTACCTTCTATTTCCCCCATCGATTCATAGAGCAGTTTGGTCGCAATCAGATCATCTTTCCCAGCATTCGAGGCTATCTATTTTCATCCATACTACCGGCTCCATTTCTATTATCATATTAGGATGCCTGACCATTTCGTTCAATGATGGAGATGCATGAATTGAAGCGTTCTGATCTTTCTGCTGAATACAAGACATGCTGATGCAGGATCGGGAGAAATAAGGTAAAGAAGAAGGAATACAAGCAGCAAAAGGAAGGAGAACTTAGGGCCTCTTACTTTGTTTTGAAAATTTTATAGTTTTCCCATATTTTGTTAGTAGAATTTAGGACTTGCGTGCCCCTCCTTTTATTCAAAACTTTTTAATTTTGATCGAACTAATGACAAACTCCCACGTTATGTTTGAAATGGTTTAAATTTATCCAAAGTTTTAATGACTTTATTAAAATTCATAAATTAATTTGCATTGGTCTTATTCAGATTCAAAGATGGTTAATAACAAAGAAAGTGGCCGGACTTCTTTAAAAGAAGCTGCCTACGTATCCCAAAAAGATGGAATCAGGCCATAACGTAGTTCAGGCTTAGTTTTCGCTCAAGTGTTGACACTCTCCTTTTGTGATGCCCTAATTTCTGCCAAGGTTGCCCCTTCGAGTTTTTGGCCTTGCGAGCTGCTCTGTCTTTTTCCTGAGTTGTCTTTTCGATTTTCAACTCAACGAGCTTTTTTTTATTTTCTTTTTATTTTTACCTCAGGGATAGTATTTTTTGAGCTGATCGAGATTAACTGGAGTGGAGAACACATTGCCATCTAAGTCCATAATAATGACTGCACCACCGGTCATGATGGTTTTGATCAGAAATGGTTCGGACCAGTTTGGCTTGAACTTGTCTCTGGGGTCGAAGATGGGAGTTCTGATTTCTCTGAGAACCAAATCTTCTTCTCTGAGGTCCCGAGTCTTGACCTTCTTATTGAACACCCGAGCTATCCTCTTTTGGTAACCTTGTACATAAAATAGGGCTTGCAGTCTTCTTTCATCAAACAAGAGAAACTCTTCTATTCGGTTCCTCTGCCATTCTGCTTCTGAGATATTAGACTCGGCTTCTACTCTTAGTGAGGGAATTTCCACCTCGATGGGAAGTTCAGCTTCCATCCCATATACTAAGAAGTATGGCGTAGTTTCGGTTGAAGTTTTGATCGACGTTCGGTATCCTCAGAGTGCAAATGGTAAATGTTCTGGCCAATCTTTATGTGAGTTGATCATCTTTTGCAGAATCTTCTTAATATTCTTGTTTGCTGCTTCGACTGCTCCATTGGTCTGTGGTTGATATGGCGAGGACTTATGAGCCGCTATCCGGTATTCCTCAAAAAGATCCAGAACCTCTCCTTAGAAACGTGAGCCATTATCCGAGATAATTTCATGCGGTATCCCGTATCGGCAAATGATGTTTTCTTGATAAACTTAGCGACATGGGAGGCCTTCAATACCGGGTAAGAAACTGCTTTCACCCACTTAGTGAAATAATCAATGGCCACTAAGATAAACTCATGTCCATTGGATGCCTTCGGTGTTCCTCTACCAATCACATCGATGCCCCATACTGAAAATGGCCATGGTGATATTAGGTTGTACAGCTAAGACGGGGGAACGTGCATAAGGTTTGCGTGAATCTGGCACTTATAGCACCTCCGTACAAACTATATACAATCTGTCTCCATTGTCATCCAAAAGTATCCTTGTCGTAGGATCTTCTTGGCTAACATATTACCACTCATGTGCGGCCCACAAACTCCTACGTGTATCTCTTTCATCAGCTCTTGGCCCTCTTCAGTGTCTACACACTGTTTGTTAACCCAAGAATGTCCTTGTTTGTACAGTCTACCACCACAAATGACAAACTGCGCAGATACTCGTTGTATAGCCCTTTTGTCCTTTTTACTGGAAAACTTGGTATATTCTCCTTTCTCTATGAAGTTCTGAATGTCAAAGTACCATGGAAGGCCGTCAGTGCTTTCTTCAATAGCAGTTGTCATCTCATATGCCGGCTTTCTTTTCTGCTCTATTATCAGAGGTCTCATCCGCGCTCTGGGTGGTATGTCAATCATGGATGCTAGGGTGGCCAGTGCATCGGCGAACTTGTTCTGCAGTCTCGGAACTTGGGTAAAGATTACTGATTCAAAGCATGGTATCAGCTTCTCCAGCTCTTGATGGTAGAGAATTAACTTCCATTCTCCTTTTGCTTGCGAAACTACCAGTGCTGAGTCTCCAATGACGTCTAGTTTTCTTACCCTCAGTTCTAAGGCTGCCTCCAATCCCGCTAAATATGCTTCATACTCAGCCTGATTGTTGGTGACTTCAAAATTGAGCATTAGAGTAGCAGAACGTGCGATTCATCGGGAGTGACAAGAAGGACTCCTATTCCATAGCCGTATTGATTGGACGCGCCATCAAAATATAGAGTCCATTTGTCATTTTCGACTTTCATCAGTTGTTCATCAGGAAACTAGAACTCTGTATCTTCATTCCCTTCAACTAGTTGGTTGGCCAGAAATTCTGCCACTGCTCTGCCTTTGACTGACTTTCGTGTGACATATTGGAGATCAAACTCAAATAATAGCAGCAACCATCGAGCTAACCTTCCTGTTAGCGTCGACTTTTCAAATAGGTACTACAATGGGTCCATCCGAGAGATGATGTTCACTGTGAAAGACAACAGACAGTGCCTTAGTTTTCGGGAAGCTCAAACCAAGGCCCAATATGTCTTCTCTAACGGCGTGTACCGTATTTCTGACCCGATCATCTTCTTACTTAAGTAGTAGATGGCCTTTTCGATCCTGGTTTCTCCTTCTTGTACAAGCATGCATCCCATAGTTGAATCTGTCACTGACAAATAGAGGATCAGTGGCCTGTCAGGTTCGGGAGGAGCTAAAACAGGAGGGTTTTATAGGTACTGTCGCACAGCATCGAAGGCATCTTGGCATTTCTGATCCCATTCGAATTTGATCCCTTTTTTCAGCAGACAGAAGAGCATCTTGCAAGTAGTTGTCAACTTTGTAATGAATCGGCTAATAAACTGTACCTTACCTAGAAAACTCATAACTTCTCGCTCGGTCCTCGGAGGAGGCATTTCCAAAATTGCTTTAATCTTGAAAGGATCGACTTCAATTCCCCATTGAGTGATCATAAATCCAAGCATCTTTCCGGCAGTGGCTCCGAAGGCACATTTCTGTGGGTTGAATCGCATCTTATACTTCTGAAATCTTTCAAAGAACTTTTGCAGCACTGTGATGTGGCCATCCCGATTCTTGGATTTGACCCTCATAACATCCACGTACACCTCGACCTCCTTATGTATCATGCCATGTAGTAGAGTAGTGGTAGCCCTTTGATAAGTTGCCCCTGCATTCTTTAGACCGAATAGCATCACACGATAATAATAGGTCCCCCAGGGTGTGGTGAACGTCGTCTTTTCTCTGTCCTCGGAATCCATTAAAATTTAGTTGTATCCGGAGAAGCCATCCATGAATGACAATAAGGCATGCCCTGCTAAGCTATCTACTAAGACGTCGATGTGCGGCAATAGAAAGTCGTCTTTTGGGCACGCCTTGTTGAGATCTCAAAAATCTACGCTGACTCGGATACGACCGTCTTTCTTCAAAACCGGTATGATGTTAGCTACCCATTTCGGATATTCGGTTACCATTAAGAATCCAGCGTTGATTTGCTTGGTGACTTCTTCTTTGATCTTCAAATCCCATTCTGGTCGGATTCGCTTTAATTTTTGTTTGACCGGTTTAGCATAAGGGTATAAGGGGATATGGTGCTGGACAATGTCAGGATCAATTTCGGACATATCCTTGTAAGACCATGCAAATACATCTTTGAATTTTTTTAGTAAAGTGGTTAGTTGTTCTTGTTCAATTGAGGATAAAGAAGAACCGATTTGAATATTTTGCGGGTTGATTTTATTACCTAGATTTATTGACAAAGTTTCTTCAATTATTGGTTGGGCCCGTATTTTTTTTCTCTTTTTATTAAAAGTTTTATTTCTTCAGGGATATCCTCGTCGAATTCAAAATCGTCAGAAAACATATGAAATAAATCAAACAAAGCAGAGTAACCGAAAATCTTCTTCATTTTCTTAAAAACAGAGGGGATTACAAACTCGATGGTAAAAGCACGGAGAGGAGCACCAACAGATGTGCCCTCAACTACGGACTCTGACTCAATTTTGGACTCGAGACAGACAACCTGCACATTACAAGACTCGATGGCCCAATTCTTCACTTCTTTCATAGCCGCATTGACGATGAGCTTAGTACAGTCTGCTGGTGCACTGAAACCCATCATGAAGTATTCCTGATCAGTTATCTGCAGATGAGCCATCTTTTCATTAAAGGGCATTCCTATGTCGGTACCATCAAGTTTGTTGGCCCAGTCTTCTTCTCGGACTTTCTTTTCTTCCTTCTCTCTTTCCATTGTTTCTTCATCTTCCGTATCAGACAGCTAGTGGCTGAAAAAGATCTCTAATCCCGACAGCTTTTGATTGGTCTCTTCATCGATCCACAGCTACGGATAGCCGCAATACGGGAAATCTTTCCCTTCCTTGGTGAAGTATCCATTGGGCCTCCCAGAATAATTGGCCTTTCGTCCCCTTCTAGGCCCTTCCAGATTTTCTTCCATTGGCTCATACCCAAGACCAAAACGGTGCGAAGTCGGCAATACCTAAATGGGTTCCGAGATTCCCTGCAGTTTACGTCCTAATCCCATGCCCAGGAAGAAGGACATTTTCCTCATCATCATTAAAGCTCGTGGGTGGACATACCTTTCTTCTTCATTCATCAGCGTCTAAACAGCCTGTGCTTCATCGAACTGAAAACCACTTAGCAACACATCATCTTCACTATGCTGAACTTCTAGTAGAGTTATGCCCTCTTCTCCTTTCGGAGGGTGAATACTGTCCTCTTCATGAATGGTCAGGACTGTCCCGTTCTTTATCAATTTCAGTTTTTGGTGAAGGGTAGACGGTACCGCCTAGACATTTGGGTCATGCAGCCATGACCTGCCCAGCCGTGACATTTGGGTCATGCAGCCATGAAGGAGGCCGGCACATCTAGCACGTGAAACTCAACTGAGGTTTGCAATGGTCCCATTGAAACGACAAATGATACCAGTCCTAGTACATCCCTTCTTGTGTTGTCATAGGGTCGCACCCCTTGATTGCATGGAGTGAACTGGTCCGACCTCATCCCTAAGCAAGTGGTTGTTCTCAACGGGCATATGTTCAAAGCAGACCCATTATCAATAAGGGTCACCAGGACCCACTTTTCTGGGCACTTAACGGTGATATGAAGCGATTTGTTGTGACTTTTTCCCTCAGCAGGCAAATCCTTATCAGAGAAAGAAATGACTCTTGGTTCAACCGTCGGCAGAATCAGTCCAATCAATTACTCCGAGGTGGCCTCTATCGGAACACTAGCTTTATTCAAAACTTTCAGCACAGCTTGTCTGTGTTTGTACAAAGCCATCAGTAGCCCCCAAATGCTGATGTTAGCTTGCGCCTTTTTCAATTGTCCCAATATAGCATCCTCCTCGTCCTATTGCCCTGTCTCTTTCCCTTTTTCACTCGGCTGTCCCTTCTCCAACTGAGCTGGCTTAAAGTGTCATCCACTTCTAGTTAGGTATTCCACGCCGTCTTCGAGATCCCATAACTCTGGCAACACATTATCAATCTGTCTTACTTCGTGCAGAGGGATTTCAAACGCCCACAAATCATTTAAGTCACTAATGGCTGCCATTTTCCTTCTTTTCTCGTCATCTTCAATAGCCTATGTGTTATCAATTTCCTCCCAGATGTCCTCTTCAATAAAATTCACTCGCTGTTCCCGAGCGGCCCAGAAATTAATCCACTCGGCCCCATCAAATTTTAACACAATCCTTACCAGCCAATAGAACTACATTTCATCAACGTACACTTCTTCCTCAAAAAGTTTGGAAATGGTGATTCCATCAAGCATATGGCAAAACCCATAAGGTCGACTCGGGTAATCCAATGGCCAATCATCTTCTTCGTTACGCTCCTCCTCTTGTTAGTAGACTTGGATTAGCGATCGACACCATTCCCAGGCATCATCATTCTATTCTTTCATCCTGTCTCAACTGCCCCTAATCATCATAAAGGAGCACGCTGCCTGATCCTCAGTTATTGAAATATGAGGGCGCGATAGGTGCGCTGAACAGATGTGCTGACTCGGGTCCTCTAATTCCCCCAGAGACATGTAATTTATCCCAGCCTGCCTGGCATGATTCGGCAGTGGGTTAGTAGTGGCATTCGATTTTGGGGTGACAGATGGTGGTGGGATCACCTTGTTATCAATGTGATTTTAGATCTCGTGCCGGAGTCTCAAACCCTTGTCGGTTAGGTGCCCGTGGCCTTGGTGGAATGTGCAGTATTGGGAAGTATTAAACCTTGGTGGCAGGGGATCAGGAACAGGCATGGGGTCCAATGGCTTGATGAGCCCCTTCTCGACGAGTCGATTTAGAGCGGTGGACAAAGAGATATTGAGGGGGGTAAAGACCCTTCTCGGCTTTTGTTGCTGTTGGCCATT
>JAOTRH010204218.1:0-42098 GCA_034768845.1 Heliamphora exappendiculata | reverse complement strand
CTTGTAATAATTAAAAGCAAAACCCAACAAATTAAATAGTCCAACAAGCCCATAAGCATGAATATTAAGATCCAAAACATTGGGTTGTGCTTCTCTCCATAGCTTATATCACATGAAGTGGAGCAGGTTCTTCTTCTTGTGATCCCATCTTAAACGGTGAATTCTTATATAATAAATTGGCATACTCAGTCCAGACTGATTGCACCAATCCTTGCATTGCGTCCTTGATCTTCTTTGTTCTTGATCTTCTGATTGGCCCTTCTGGGACTTGCAACGGTTCTCTGAGACTCTGTCCACCATCTCTAAGATCACATTGATTCCCATCAGGTGCTTTCCTATTCGTGCGAGTTGTGCATGGAATATGTTTTGTCGTTAGCTTTCCCCCACTTAGAGCGGGGGTTTAGGTTTTTTTGTTGTTGTTAAATATGTGTAAGACGTAGGTTCCTAGTTGTACTCGTGTAATTTTTTAGGGTATGCCCCTTGTAATCATATAATTTTTTTATATTACAATTAATTGCCCAAAAAAATAGTAAGTTATCTTATTTTATTAAGAAGCTTTGATTTCTAATGATTCAAATTAACTTGAACAACAGAGGATTAAAATTCTTAATTATAACTCATTTAATTCATTTGAAATAACACATAAAAAGTATTGTAAACATTACATTATCTTGTCTGAGTTTCAAATCATGAGTCTCATTCTAAGCCTTATATTATCCCCTCTTTAAAATATTTCTATTAAAAAAATCACAAATTCAAAAATTTCTTATTTGTCTAATTTAATTATTCATTGAAGTCATGTTAACGACACCTGAAATTTCAACCACATACAACTATGTCATTATAATCATATTATTATCACGTTTCCTTCTTCAACTTTCACAACAAAATTTTCAAACACAACCCTTTTCGTGATCTCATTGATTTAGTAACTTAGTTTCCCTTAAGAGGTTTGTTCATTGCTTTATTTTAGTGTTCACATGAACTAGTTTCCAAGTCACCGCCCTTTGGTTATAATGTCAATTATAACTCAAATCTCATCAAGTCACAAACCCACATTAACATTTATGAGTTCCATATACAACATTATCTTAAAATAAACTAGTTGACAATAAACATTATCTTCATTTTAACTATTGGTTTGACTCACAATTCATAAATCTTTCATGTATTACAATTAAACCATGATTTTAATAAAAGCCCATAAATTCTTATTACATAACGTTGTAATGTCCCTGTTCCTCCACTCAAGTTCTCAAGGTTTAGGATTCAATAAATTAAACTACAATTTCAACTCATTATTGAGAATTTATCAAATCTTTAATAAAATGGTGAGCTAAACTAAAACTTTTAACCCTGTCATCCACAACAATGAAGTTAGACTATTTTAATCGTATTAATTTTTTTGTGGATAGGTTAAGTGGGGAATGGGGGGTTGAGACCCCATGGGTCGACCCTGGGGGTATGCTGGGCCAGTAACTCTTTGGTCCACTGGAGCTAAGCCACCACATTTAATCTTATTATTAGAACTTAAAACATCACCTTAGCAACCAATTCGCATGAATCTAACCTAAGGAGCCCAAAAATTTGTTGGAATTTTACTTAATCATTTAAACCATTCAGGTTTAAATAAATTTTTAATCAATCTTCAACCCAAATTATACCAAAACACTAAAGTTAGTAATCCTACCTCACGGAGCCACAACGCCTTGCACTTTCACCATGAAATGGAACCCTGATATTTTGGTCCGTAAGGATTTTCAACTCGTTGATACTCCAAACACGAAGCTTTTGTTGCAGGAGGCTCGAATTCGGAACGACATCATCCAATTCAGTGTATAAGGCATTCAATATTTGGTGAGAAACCTAGCTCCAAGCTAAAGCTCCATGCCCATGGCAAAAGGGTAGAGAAGGTGTAGTGACCTGACCCGTTTTCTTTTTTTTGGGTAATTAATTGTAACATAAAGAAAATAAATAAATGTACATGAGTCAAGGGGCATACCCCAGGTAGTTACATCACCTATCAGCATAACAGGACAACAACATAACAACATGAACTACATAACCCCCCGCATGGGAGTGGGGGAGATGAACTAACAAAATATATACCACGCACAACCCTCATGGATAGGAAAGACACACAAAAAAAAGGCAAAACCAATCCCATAGAAGATTTAGATGACCAACACCAATAGGACTACAAACCACTAATCAACCCCGCAGGATAGAACTACCAACCTACGGGACCAAATGACCATTTTTTCTTTTTCTTACCACTAGACTACTTAGCCTGCTTATGCCATGCCTTCTCTTTAGAGAGAGGGAGGGGCTTCACGCTCCCCATCAACCGGGGTCCACAAATCCTTTGCCTCACTACTTTTCACATCTAAAAGCCCTCAAAAGGAGTTCGAAGAGAGAGCTACATGTGCCCTTGGTTCCTTTCGCCCATAACTATTGACGATGTTAAATCCACAGTAGTTGCATTATCTCTAGGCCCCTCAACCGTAGCTATATTATTCTCCTTTAGCGAACCCATTTTCTTTTTTTTAAAGATAAATATTTTTTTTGGGTAATTAATTGTGACATAAAAGAAAAAAATACAAGAATACAAGGGGCACACCCCAGACCTTACAACCCAAAACACCAAAACTGACAATAAAACAACAATAAAACAAAACTAGTAAAAGAACCATCTAAACCTAAGGCAAAAGAGAGGCTATCGGCTAAATCAAAACCAAACAGAAACCTAGCCACAGGTTCCGCCCCCTTGATTGAGAAATAATGGAGAAAGAAGCTAAGCCAACCATGCACATAAAGCTTTACAAAGATCTAAACAACTATAAAACAAAAGTAAATGCCTATACAATTAACGGTGGAGGCAGGCACTAACAAATTCCAGATTGTCCAAAATACCAAGCATAAACCAGCGAGCCCCAAAAATTGCAGCAACAGAATCCAACAGACTTTCTCCAAACACCAAACCTAAAAGGCCGAGGAAACTCCTAACAGCCCACATAAAAGGAGTAAACAGAATTGTCCAAGGAACAAACAGAAATTGGTCACCATTTTAACCAACAACCGAAAGCCCACTACAGTCGCACAATAGAAATTGGATCATCATTAACGCAAACACCATAACCTGATGCCCACTTTTAAATGCACCACATGGAAGACGTGATCCAGAGAACGTAACACACACACCTGGTCCCTTACATAAGCCGTAAGGGGAAGGCTATAAGACAAAAACTTTACAAGCGTTGTGGATTTTGTGTTTGTACAGGGTTATCGGTTCGTGCCATGACTAGAGCCATTTTGGCCATCAATCTGGTGGCCTTTTGCTGCTTCAGTTCTGCACTTTAGTTGTGGGTTTGTGGCAGTTGGTTTTTGGCCAGTCTTGATGTTGATTGGCTTTTTGGTTGGGGGGATAGTGCTCTTGCTGCTGCAATTTTTTATTTTCGACTGAATGGTGCTCTTGTTCTTACTGCTGTGGTTTTGTTGCGTCAGTTCGATCTTGGGCCAGTGTCATGCCATTCCATGCATTGTTTTGATCTCATTGTTAGCCTGGATTCCTTCTCCATTACTTTCAGGCAGTTATGGGTTTGGCATCCTTGGCATTTTGCTTGTTTTTGCTTATATAATCATCTTTCTATCAGGTTGCTTTGTTATAGATGTAATTTGGGTTGTTGGTTTTTTGGTTTTTGTTGGTTATGTATGGCCTGGGGTATGCCCCTTGTAAATGTGTATTTTCTTTTCTTTTATGTTACATTTAATTGCCAAAAAAAATAAGTGACAGGGTAAATAGAAATACACTAAAACCCCCAAACCGAGGATCACAAGAAGTAGAAGACAACCCAAGAGCACCATAATAAATAAAAACCACACCAAAGCATAAACCTGTATCGACAAAATCTCCCCAAAGAGCACATCCATCTGTAGATCCTAAATAATGCTATGGACAACCCCTATAGCTAAAAGAACCATAAGTAATATATACTTAGATAAACTAGTTGGACAAAAAGCCCCATACCCAAAGATGGTCAAAACACACCCCAAAAAACCTGAGTAAAAGGCTCACCCATCCACATAGCCTGAAAAATGTGATGGATATCCTCCATAGCTAGGAGAAACATAAGTAATATATACGTAGATAAACGAGTCGGACCAATAACCCCATACCCCAAGATGCCAAAGAGCCTTAATAGCCTACAAACGAGGCTTCTTCCTCCAGGGATTAGCAAGGACCCGTGACCTGAGAACCATAGAAATATGAAGGTGAGAGGATATACACACACAGAAGCCTCACACAATCCACAAAGTGTGAGACAAAAGAAAGAAAAAAGAAAGGCCTCACACACTCCACTCTAGTATACCTCTTTGCTCTCCAAAAAATAGACAAGAGGCAAAGCTCACTAAAAAGCTATCCACAGGAGCTGCACTGGAAACAAACACAATTTATAACGTTAATAAAACCTCACAACCCTCGCATCACTCATCCCTCAAAACAAAAAATCCCAAAACTCACAGCTCCATTACACCTTCCACGCTAATCTGCACAAGAAACAAGAGAGCTCACGATAATAAGAGTTAGTAACGTCACATACACTCGCTCAAACGGTGTATAACTCAACACTCCAACAAAAAATTCCAAAACCTCACCTGAAAAGCTAGCCTGTCACTGCACAGGGAGGAAGTGACAACTAACTATTAGTTCCAAAAATATTCCGATGTATACCCCAGCTCTCTTGAATATCCCAATTAATAGGAGTGTCAGGAACCTGACGTCTAGGGGATACCCTCCCCCTAATTAATTCACAAATCACCTTAAGCATAAAGGGAAGGATTAACGGTTGGTTTTGGGTAAGAATTAAACTTTCATTTTAGTAAGTCATTGAAAAGTATTGTGAGCTTGAATATGCATGTTAAGATAGGTTTGGTGAAGAAAATAAGGTTCTAAAGGATGTCATGACAAAATTATGCAAAAAGTGTGTGAAGAAGAGTGACATACCTTCACTATTATAGTTATATCTTTTTGTACAAAATGAATTCTGGTTTGGGATTGGAACCATTGGAAAGTAGACTTCTAGGGCTTCAATTTGATCACAAAAACGATTATGTTTAGAGTTCGGATGAGGGAGATATGCTTATTCAAAGTTGGACCAACAGTGCAGGCGCGGAGACCAATCGAGCGGTCTCGACACCGATCAATCGGTCTATGTCGAGCAGAATCTATAAGTTACGAGTTTTGGGTTGGTTCCCTCATTCTTTTCTCTTCTCTCTCTCTCTCTCTAGAGCTTGTGTGAGAGTTAGGGTTTGGGTTTGGGTTTGAGGGTTATTTGGAGCTTTTTAGCTTCTCTTAGTGGAATCTCTCGCATCCGCCTTGGTTGTTTATCGTTGAAGGCTCAAGCTTGATGTTGTAGGCTTTTATTCTCACCATGTGCTTGGAGATTCTCGTGGTTGGAGCTTGTTTGGGGATTTTCTTGTAAATCTAGCATCCCAAAGGGTAGAATCTAAGACTATCTTTGAATATCTATATGATATGTGTTGTATTCTTGAATTTGTTTTAGGTAATTAAATGTGATATAAAAAGAAAAGGAACACAAATACAAGGGGCATACCCCAGGCCTTACAAACCACCAACAAGAATAAAGCCAGAAGCAACAAAAAGGCTTTAGGGTTAGCCAGAACTAAGAAGCAACAACGGCTTTGGGCTCAGCCGGAACTAACTACGTAAGTAAAAAAATTAAGCTAAAGAATGGATGCCTAAACCATAACACCAAATGGGTAATGAACTAGAAAACCATACACCAAGTGAGCAAATTAGAAGCCTATAGATCCCAAAGCAGTACAAACCAAAACAGATTATACACAAAACCGCCCAAGCAGATCAGCCCAAGCAAGAACACAACAATGCAAAGCCCAAAAACAAGGCAAGTCATAATCAAAAAACCGCAGTAACAGGACCACGACAAAGCAAGTAGCCACAGCAACCTGCCTCAACCAATTTTATAAGATCAGATCCCAAGAGACCCAACCATGAAGAAACAGCCGATAACAACCCAAGGAGAGCAAAAGGCCCAAGGACCGAGGATAAAAAAATTGGCCAAAAAATAGGCTAGCTACAACAGCCCCAAACACGAGTAAAAAACAGAGTAAGCGACAACCCTGCTGAAACAGCATACACTAACAAACAAAAGTACAACACACACACCCACACACGCACCCATTCCCTTACATAAGCCGTAAAGGGAAGGCTAAATACACGAATAAGACAAAACTAAAAAGTAAAACAGAAACATAACATGTTCCCACAGCCATGCAAAATACCCATAGCTACTAAAACAAAGACAGACCCCAAACTAAGGGCCAATACCGATCAGCAGCAAGTACCAATAAAGATAAGAGTACAAAATGACATAGAGGCTATGAACAACCCTCATAGCTAAGCGACACAGGACCGAAAGGTAACAGTCGAGACAACAACCTGTCATCCATGGGATTATTGCTTCTTGGATGTAGCAACTCGTGACCAGAAAATACAACAAGCAGCAATCCCCAACCGAGAGGCCAAACCAAAAGAATCCCTATCATAGGCGGGATTTCTTCCTCATGGGGAAAAGGTAGCTCGAGACCTGTAAGAGAAGACCATGAGAAACCATAGCAAGCAACACGCACCCCTATAGACCTCACACCCTCTACACAATGTGTATAATTCGGCTCTCCAAAAATCGAGATAGAAACAAGTTTCACAAAATCCAATGGACAAGATTGCTGCACAGGGAATAAACAGATAATAGAGTTAGCATAAACCTCACATCACTGGCTCAATGAACTGTGTTTAGCTCCACTCAAAAAAGAATACTCCTAAAAACTCACTGCTCCTTAGGTCATCCATGTAATCTGCACAAGGACAAGACTAAAGGAGAAAGATTAGTTAAGACCTCACCACCACTCATACACAAAATGAACCTTACCACTTCTAAGCAAAATAACCCAAACCTCATTCAAGAGAGCAAGGCTACCCCTACATAAGATAAAGCAAACGGTTCAACAATTAGTGACAAAAATATCCGGGGGAGCACCCCAATCCTCCTAAATAGCCCTATTAATAGAGCAGTCGAAGACCCGACTAATAGAAGAAATCCTACCCCTAATCAGATCGCTAATATCCCTAGAAACCACCTCAAATCCACGGTTGGGGAAAGGTGTTTTTGAAGCCCTAGGTTAATGTTTTGTGTTGGTAAGGGTTAAACGTTAGATCCATGGATGTATTAACATGATTCTCTCTTTTTATTACCGTTGGATATGATTGGACTTGAAAATGTTGGCCTAGGGTATGAAGTTGAATTCAAACCATGAAAAAAAAAATCATGAAAATTGGGGGTTTTAGGGTTAAGGGACCCATATGTTGAAATTGAAATGATTATTGGTTAAATTAAGGATTTTGATAACCTATTGCATCCATATCTCATGAGTTGTGTGGCACATGACGATGTCGGGTGTGAAAATTTGAGATTTTTAATGAAAAACCCGAAACATGCATGTAGTGATGTGGGCTAGACCTTGTTTTTGTGGATTAAGGAAATGGAACAATTGAATAATTAAAGTACCTTGTGATGAAATTGGATGAATAAGTTTGGACACAAGTTGCTCCTCAATGAAAGACCAAAAACTTGCGCAATGTGAAGTAGGCCCTTACTTCGGATCAATCCCAGTAAAAGCGTTCTCTTGGGTGGTCCACCCATCGATGTTTTTGAGGGAAATCGAAAATGTGTGCTCTTTGAGTCGGGCTATAGAATGGATATTTATCTCTCGGACCTCGAGTGAACCGGTGGCGATAAATATTCCTGAGTCTATAGGCGTCATCTGGCTTTGGTACTATTGAAAGAATTGATGAATAAACTGGGTTGGTAAAACCTTAATTGGATAAATGGATAAACTGATGGAATGTGAAAATGTGTTGAGTTAATTGAGAATAATAAGATGGTTGGGCAAAATGGTTAATTTCACCAAAACGATGGAGCTATGAACAATAAATCTTTTATACAAAACTTGGTTATGTATCGGGAACTTGACTTTGGACAAATGAAGTGATTTTTTATTAAGCTTATGTGTGCATCCCGCATAACCATCTTCGTATACTATGCATATGTTCATTGTTAGTCTTGTTCCTACGAGTTTCGGCTCATGTTGTTTAACCTATTTCAGGTGATAATAGAAAGAAAGTAGCTGAGTGAGGGGCTTGATCATGGAGACCCCTTTTTGTGAAGCTTTTGGATAGAATTACATTCGTATAGAAAGATCTGTCAAGATATGCATATATTGTAAATGTAATTCTTTTTTTTTTGTGGTGGCTTAGCTCCAGTGGTCCAAAGAGCTATTGGCCCCGCATACCCCCAGGGTCGAACCCTGGGGACTCAACCCTCTATTCCCCACTTTACCTACCGAAAACAAAAATTCTTTTTTTTTTTGGAAGTTAAGTTGGGGAATGGGGGGTTGACACCCTAGGGTTCAAACCCTGCGGGTATGTGGGGCTGGGCAGTGCTGGCCATCTGCATTGGCCTCCACATAAAAAATTCTTTTTTTGGGTAATTGTAAATGTAATTCTTTATTCTGCCTTGGGACTGGTTTTAGTTGGCATTCATTTTGTAAGGCCTTAAGGCCATTTGTACTAATGAATTGTATGCATGAGACGACACTTGGGTTTGGTTGTTTGCTCTCTTATCCTTAATATTTTTGTATGGTTATCATGAGGGATTACTTTTCCAATTGATGGATGTATAGAACCTTTGAATTCCATTATGAGTTAGAAGTGGTGAATCAACCTTGAAACTCGTGCCTTTTAGTTGAGAAATGAAAATTTTCTATAAATCCTTGTGCACCGAGGGAATTTTGGAATGCTTTTGTCTATTTTTAAAGGTTATTTACTGCCTAAAATGTGTTGAATGGTATTAAAAAAATCCTAAGTTCCATCTTTGGAGGTTATATGTGGTTTTTTGTCTAGCTAGCTTGTCTCCCCCGCTCCCATGCGGGGGTTTTGTGTTTTATGTTGCTTTATTTCCTGGTTTTGTTTGGTTTGTGTTGTAACCTCCTGGGGTATGCCCCTTTGATTCATGTACATTTTCTTTTTTTATGTTACATTTAATTATCCAAAAAAAATATCCTAAGTTTTGAAAAATAAGTTTTTGGCTTGAAAAATGGCCTAGAGTAAGACAGATCCATAGACTTATTGATCGGCCTTTTGATACTTTCAGTTCTCTTATGCAGGCAAGAGATCGATCGATCGGTTTTTTCACCGATCGATCGGTCTGGGCAACTATGAAAATTTTTGGTGTTTTGTTTCAATAGCTTGGCCTTGGGGTTGTGTTTGCTTCTTTAAACATTTCTTTTACTTTAAATTAAATCCTCGGTTGGACATATTCGAAATGTTTTGAACTCGTCATTTGTTTTTGTTTTGAATCGTGTCGATAAGGTAAGCTTTAGCGAGTTTGGTTTGTAAAACAGGTTTTTCTTCTTGGGTGGTTCACGTGGCCCAAGTTTGGGGCGTTATAGAAGGCAATAGACGAGGGACGCCGAGTGAAATGAGGTTTGGGGTTCCTTCTAATTCTTATTTTGCCTCACATCCCATATTTCTTGATCTTGCTACCACCTCCCCAAGAATGAATTAACTAACGAAAATGGATAAGAAGAGTGACACAATGCAGAACAGGAGTGGGCGCCCGTCTAGGGTTTAGGTTTCCATTTGAGCCTTATTTGTTGGTCTTCAATTTGGTACTAGTTTCACAATCCTTCAACGAGATACATGCTCCAAGCTTGATGTTCACCTCTCATGGAGGTTTTTAAAGATCTTTGTGCCCAGTTTGCGTTGCTGAGATAGTCAAATTCGAGGAACTCTCTTATGGTGCCGACACGTACAATATACCCTCTTGTGAATCTACAATCGGGGGAGCAGAGGAGAACCCCAATTTTTGATTTTTTGAGGTTCTTTAGCATATGAGTATACCTGCGAAACTATGTATGATCTCGGAGGAACTTGTAGGTAAGCAGCTTGGAAGGGGGGCCCATGCTCTTTGAGTTTTGAGCTTCACGCCTTTTCCGCGCAGGGGTAGGGGGTGGGCGTTCCCCGTACAAGGGAGGTGCTTGGCTTGGTGGTAGACATGCTCATGATATCATGGAGCTGGGTTTGGTGGAAGCTCGTCTAGGCTTTGGGCTCTAGTAGCATGGCCACATTTTTCGGTAGAGGTGAAAGGGGAGAATGCGACTGTTGACAATGCAAGCAAGGTGTTTGACAGATTGCCCCAACTGAAATCTTGGGCCTGCTTGCTTATGAATCGAAGTATATCCGGCACCAACTTAGAATTTGTGGAATCTACAGACCCAAACCATTCGGAGGTTGTTGAAATTGCAGGTGATTTGTTCGATGAAAAATCTTGGGAATGTTTCCTTGTGGGTTATTTCCTAGATGTCGACCTCGCTTTTGGTTTGGTTAGAGATATGGCGAGGACTTTGTGGGGTCAAGAGGGTTTGGTGGATGTATATGATACTGACAAGGGGTTTTACATTTACAAGTTTAGAAGCATAGACACAATGGAGAACATCCTAGATAAGGGGCCATGGCATTTCTCAGGTAAGATCCTGATTTTGCGCCAATGGAAAAAGCGGCTTAAGCTTTCTAAAGATCCTATTTCTAAAATTCCTTTTTAGGTAAAATTCCATGAATTACCTCTTGAATTTTGGAACTCTCCATGCTTGAGTAGAATAGCTAGTGTAGTGGGTATTCCACTTTTTTTGGATCGGGCTACAGATATGAAGTAGTGCATCTCACATGCACGGGTTTGTGTTGAAGTCGACGCAGCTATGTCTTTGCCGCATTCAATTTTGGTTCAATGTGAAGGGGATACTGTGGCAGTTAATGTTGAGTACTAAGGCCTTCCCTCGGTTTGTTCTCATTGCAAACCTTTCGGTCATGATATTAGTAGATGTCAAAACACTCCTGTGGAGAGTCATGAATGGACACGTGTCGGTCATGGAAAGAAGGTCATTATAGCCGGGTCTAGTAGCCTTCCCGTGTCACCCTCCTGTGCAACTGTGTTGAGGAAAGAGACGGTATGTGAGCCTCTCCCTAGCAAGTATAAGGGCCCGCAAGAAGATATGGGCCCTGCCGAGATCATGATGAAGAAGGATAATATAGATGTGGAAAAGGTGCCTCAAGATGATGCAAATTTGGTGGATTTGACAACGCTAGCAGATGCGAGTGATAAGGGGAAGATGCGGGTTCTCCGGTAGAACATGATGGTCTTTCCTCATATGTGGGTGTGGGAGATAACGTGGCACAGGACTTTTGGACCCCGGTTGATGGTGAGCACTGTTGGAGGCAATACTGCCAAGATCATTATTTTTGCAAATAATTTTTTGTAAAAAATTAACTAGACGGGCAAACGTCAAAACGAGCTCCAGATAAAACTTTTGACGTTAAACGATCAAAATAAAACCCTTGCAACCAAAGTTAATTTAGAGGAATACCTTTTGTCGATCTATTCTTCAACTACGATTTGATTTGGAGTTGAAGTTCCTATCAGGTCTTTTACTGTATTCCTGTATGTGATCCTCGAACGTAGTGTAGGCTACGAATTATCGAGAATTCGTATCAGTATAACCCAGATATATTTTTGTCTTGAGAGACAAAATATAATATATCAATGATATATAATTAGTTCAGCCTACCTATATATATATAGAGCTACAACAGGGACTTGGGGAGTAATTATGATTAAGACTTCCAGTGGAACACAGATAGACTCTTGATTTTGAGGCGATGGAAAAAGAGACTTAAGCTTTCTAAAGAGGCTATATCTAAAATTCCTATTTGGGTCAAATTCCATGAACTGCCCCTTGAATTCTAAAATTCTGAATGTTTGAGTAGGATAGCTAGTGCAGTCGGTATCCCGCTCTATCTGGATAAAGCCATGATTACAAAGCAGTGCATCTCATATGCGCGAGTTTGTATTGAAATTGATGCCGCTAAATCATTGCCTCATTCAGTCTTGGTTAAATGTGAAGGGGATGTTGTGGCCGTTTTCGTGTGGAATACCAATGTTTACACTCGGTTTGCTCTCGTTGTCAAGCCTATGGTCATGACATTAGTAATTGCAAGGATGCCCCAATGGAGCGACAAAATGGTTGGACCCGGGCTGGTAAAGGTAAGGAGATTGCCTCAATTCCTAATGCAGAGGTGCTGAGTAAGGTGCTGAAGGAGAATTATAAAGAGGTGGATGAGGACCACACTGATTGGATCCACATTAGGAAAGGTACAAATGGTACTCAAGTAGATTCATTTCTTAAGCAGACAAGTTCAAGCCCCATGAGGTGAATCCTAAGTGCACAGTGGACGACCCAATTGGGTACGAGGGCATAGTGCGAGCAGATATGGGAGATAGGGCGGAAGAGGTTGGTATTTCCACCATAAATAATGGAGGTTCAGTAGATCCTCCCTCTACTGTAAAGTCTGATTCTAAGGGGGGAAACCATAAAAAGAAGTAAAAGAGCTCCGACCCAACCCATTACTCCTTTTGCCAATAAGCCTGGTGTGGGCTATGTTTTCGGTGTGTGATGTGGGTTTGTATCTTGGTTTTGCCCCCGCCTTGAGCGGGGGTGGATGTTTTTTTTTTTGTTATAGGTGCTTTTTCTTTCTTGTCTCATGTAAAATCTCCTGGGCTATGCCTATTGGAACCTTGTAATTCTTTTCTTTTATATTACAATTAATTACCCAAAAAAAACACACATACCTACCAGCGATTTCTGTAATTATGGAAAGATGCGTCAATGGTGGTCTCATGCTCTTAGTTGCCTTTGGATCTCTCCCATGGCAATGGTGGGGTGAATCTAAGGCACTATAGGCTTGCATCGTATCTTTGATCTATGTATTTCGAAGTTGTTTCACCTGTTCTGCGATCTCATGGTGCCTTCATGGCGACTGGGCTGTACTAGGTTACAATGGTTGGAGTTTTCTCTCTCAATAATTGTAGCTCTCTCTTAATCCTCAAAAATGATGAATTATGGAGTATCCAGTTGATTAATGGAGGTTTCTAGCTTCGGTGGTTTTAATTTCTTGTTAATGCTTTCTGATCTCGTGCTATCAACTGCGTTTTGGGGAAGAGTTGTTTTAGTCGGGTTTATCAATGATAAATCATAGAGGAGAAAGTTATTTTTGTGGTTCTTATGTAGTTTAGCTCCCAGTTCGGTCAAATCCGGATTATAATCAAATTTGGTTTGCTTTTTAACTAAGCTTAATTGTTCAGCGCCGATCTGTGTCGTCGCGAGCTTACATTTTCAGCCATGGGAGAAACTTCATATCGAAGAGTCTGTGTGTAAGGAAGAAGAAGAAGCTCATGGCCCTCAAAAATGGTGGGCCCGCAGCCACACGTAGTAGACAATGTGAGATCACACGCTTGTGCAGCGCCTGGGCCAGGGCCAGTGGCATGTTTTTATTAGCTATAAAATTGTAAAATTGTGGTTTTGTTTCCAAACTGTGGGTTTGTGATGAACTGAAGGCAACTTTTGATTTTCATGGAACTGGTTTTCAAAAACCATGGTTTTTTTATTACCCGCCTAGGACCACCACCACTTGCACAAATGGTGGGCTTTAGTGGAAAATGACATCATCAAGTTAGGATTCAAATGCTCATTATGAAGATCTGAACCTGTTGAGCAATTCTTCGGCACTGGTTGATTTTGTTCTGCTGAAGAAGACGAGTGTCTAGACACGCGCGGTTGCGCGAGTGGGTTTGCGCTGGTGTAGTTTTTTATTTGGGTCAGAAACGGCTTGGGTAGCCTTAGCTGTGGGTCACCAGCAGTGGGCCCTCACCTGTTGCACTTACTGACATTTGAAGCATGTAAGTGCTGTTGTATTTGGCAGAGTGTGTGGGCCAAAACCATGGGCATTCAATACCATGTGCGGTTTTTCTTAAACCAAGGGCTAGTATTTGTTCCTTGTGGCGGGACCAACTCTAGTTCTCAAAATTTGAGGTGGGATTCGTAGAGTTTGGTTAAATGCAGCTCAGTGAAGCTAGTTGAAGTTACCGTATATGTGGGCACATCAGAATTAAGGTCTCTTTGGACGACTTCTTAGTACCTCCCGTTGGAAGTTCTTTTTGGTTCTTTCTTGTTCGAGCTTTCTTAGATCCTATCCTCTCCCCCTTGCCTCCAGGGTGTGTGTTGCCTTATTGAGGAGCTGAGGCTACTTTGGTGTGGATGAGGATCTGTTTGTACTTCTAGCTGGGTACCCTAGTGGGGGTCTTTTGGTGGTTCTTTGAGCGGGGTTCTAGCTATTGGCCTGCTTCATCTCGATCCGATGGTTGAGTTTCCTTTGGGATGGCCTAAAATTTCTCTTAGCCGGATTCTCCGGGGATGTTCTAGCCTTTACTGATTGCTGACATGTGGGGGTCTCCTGTCGCTTATGTTTGGCGACCCTGTGCACTGGGTAGGTTGGTAATTTGTGTTGGCCGGTTTTGGGCTGGAGATTCTGGGGCTGATCTGTCATTGCTTCCTTTGGTTAGCCAGGGGCCCATCTACCCCTGGTACTTTACCTTTTGACCTCTGATGGTTCTCTTTTGGTTGTTCTTTAGACCTATGTTCAGATGACATAGAATGATTATGATGATCCTCTTGAGCTCCTATTAGTTGAGTTTTCGTACGGTTTGGTAGGTGCTCATTTTCTCAGCTGTTTAGGCTATTTTGGCTAGGGTGTGGAAGAGGACCCGATGGCAGTTTTGGTCAGGTGCTAGCCTTCTGATTTTTAGCTGAGGTTTTTTTCTTAGGGTTGGTCCTCCTCCTGCACCTTTGCGCTGTGGTTTTGAGAACCAACTTTCTCTAACATCCTAGGCCGCCAGGGTCGTGACGTCTTCTCAGCTATACTGTAGTTCGTTGATGGGCTTTTAAGGAGATTTGGGGGAGCTATGTGTTGCCGTGTGTGTCAGCCTTCTTATTGTCTTTTCGTTGTGAGCACGGTGTCTATCCTCACTATGATGTTGTGCCTCTCTGGAGAGTCATGAGTTTGGTTGTTACATTCGAATGCTGGCATTTTCCAATGACGGTCCATGTTATGATAGTGTTGTTTTTTTCTCAGTGGTTTTGCCTTTCCATGCGAGCTGTGCATGGGACGTCTTTTATTATCTAGTATCCCCCGCTCGCTATCTCAGCGGGGGTTTGATTTTCTTTGTTGTAGGAAGTTTTCCTACTGGTTTCTCATGTAATCACCTGGGGTATGCCCCTTGGAAACTTGTATTTTTTCTTTCTTTTTATGTTATAATTTTTTTTTTGGATAGTTAAGTTGGGGAAGGGGGCAGTGACACCCCAGGGTTCGAACCCTCGGGGGTATGTGGGGCTAACAAGCTCCGGCCACAGGAGCTGCCACCAACATTTATGTTACAATTAATTACCCAAAAATATTATGGAAAGACGCAACGATTTCTACAATTTTCATAAAATACTGAATTACAGTTCATACCACTAAAGAACTATAATTGTACTTTGACCCATAATCTCAAGACCTTCTCACATTGAGCTTCTGTTATTAAATGCTTACAATTTCTCCCCACGTTAAGATTCTCGATACCCGCTAATTAAATTTAATTACTGATAATTTAATTTAATCGGCATCTTGATATTTCTTAAAACCTTTGGCTTAACTTATTTGACCGCCGGATAACTAAATCCACCTACAGGGTTTGGCCCGATTAAAACTTATAAGCATCCTTAAGGGGGTATCGCCAATCCCGATCATCCGGGATATAGATTTCATCAATAATTAATATTTTTCATATAAATAATACCGCTATCTAACTTACCAGGAATATAGACTCATATAAGATCGTACCCTCTAATGAATCAAAACAACGAATATTAAATATATGCAAATCAAAAATTATTTTAGGATTAAAAAAATAAGTACTCATAATAACCATGTACTGTGAATTAATTTATATAGTCAGTATAAAATTAATTACCTCAAATATCTCGTTCAACACACACAAAGTGTACTAGCATAGAGAGTCAAAATAATAGATGACGCTATTATCTATTCCTGTAACCAAGATAGGCCTACTAAAATTCTGTACTACAGTCGTACCGATAGTATGTCCATTTCTATCTAAATTGTGAACATAAAACTTATATTCTGGAAGAACCTAAAATCTGATCTTCTGTGTGTAAGTCGTACTCTACACACCAAATTAAATACTATACAGAATATTGGATATCCATGCATAAAAAAAATAATATTCATATATTGCTCATAAAGATTATCATAAAATAAAAAATTGATTTTATTAAAAAATTAAAAACTAAAAACATAATTTTTAGTATACTAACCCTAACAATCTCCCATTTATACTCAAAACCATGCTACCAAACATCTGACTCCCACGCCCTCTACGTGACTATCAAAAGTCTTAGCCGGTAAACTCTTTGTAAAGGATCTACATGGTTGTCTCCTGATGTAAGCTGTATGTTTGACTAAAAATCTGAGTCTATGTACTCCAAAGGTACTAGACTATCTGCCTGGTAAATTAATATATAATTCTTAGTCTTTTTCAAGTACTTAATTATATTCTTTACAGTAGTCCAATACTCCTGCCGTGGATTAAACTGATTACTGCTAACCATGCCAACGGCAAAACAGATGTCGGGTCTAGTGCAAAGTATAGCATACATGAGGCTACCTACTGTCGAAGCATAAAGAACCGTCTTCATCTTCTCTATCTCATCAAGTGTCTTAGGACACTAATCACTGGATAAAGTGATTCCATACCTAAGGGAGAAACTCTTTCTTGGAATCTTGTATGCAAAAATGAGCAAGGATATCATCAATATACTTTGCTTGTGATAAGCCCAACATCCTTTGTTTCCGATCTTGCACAAGCTTGATCCCAAAGATGTGATTGGCTTCTCCCAAGTCCTTCATATCGAACTGTCCAGATAACCATACTTTAACCGTAGATAATGTTTTCACATCGTTTCTGATGAGCAATATATGATCTACATAAAATACTAAGAAGATCACCATGCTTCCATCACGCTTCTTGTACACACAGGATTCATCCGGACTTTGATCAAAATTATAAGACTTTATAGCTTGATCAAACCGAGTGTTCCAAGACCTCGGTGCCTGCTTAAGTCCATAAATGGATCTCTTAAGCTTGCACAACATGTGCTTCCTTTGCAATGAATGTGTCTTGTTGTATCATAAAGATACACTTGTCAAGACTTTCGTTAAGAAAAGCTGTCTTGATGTCTATTTGTCAAATTTCGTAATTGAAATGTGCGGCAACGGATAATAGAATCCAGATAGACTTAAGCGTGGCTACCGACGAAAAGATTTTCTCATAATCGATCCATTCTTTCTTAGTGAACTCTTTAGCAACCTTCATACTCACATACACCCAACATCCTCATGCAAAACATACTATCATGCTCATGTTATCGAAACATCCAAACACATACAACAAAACACACGCAATCAGCCTCACAAGGTGATGCACCATCTTCCCACGGCTCTTAGGTATTCGAACCTAGTGCTCTGATACTAAATTTTTAGGCTCCAAATTTTGGGTCACGCGAAACACCCACAAACAATTGTTTTGGGATACTACGATCCTCCAAAACCACCCAAACATAAACGGGTCAAAATTCATAAAGCCATAACGAGGCTAAAACCTTTGTAAAACGCACTACCGAGGGTTTATTTTATGTAAAAAAGAAGCTCAATAGATTAGGGTCACGACCCCCGAAGCCAAGCCTTTGAAACAAAATACCAAAAATTTTCAAAGTCGCCCAGACTGACCGATCGGTGAAAAGACCGCTCGATCGGTCTCTTGCCTCTACAAGAGAACCGAGAGTACCACAAGACCACTCAATAGACCGATCGATCGATCTATCAATCCGTCATGCTCTAGGTTCTTTTTCAAGCCAAAAACCTATTTTCTGTTCAGCACTTAGAATATTTTTCATACCTTTCAACACATTTTGGGCAAATAAATAACTTTTAAAAAAGGAGCAAAGGTCATTCAAAAATCTCCCCCAAGGTGTAAGAGTTTATATGAAGCATAAATCAACCGAAAACCTTTTTTGTAAAACATTGAACCAATGAACAAAAGTCATGAAATAAACTTTGGAAAAACAACAACCAACCCGTGGTCTCTCTCACAAACACATATCATGCATACAGTAGCACCACGGTCATAAGATTTACATTATACATGCTTTCAAATCTAAAACATGTTACATCAAAACAATCTCCGTAAACAAATGATAGAAACTACACAACAAATACAAAACTAAAGGGTCTTATCTCCAACCACCTCCGTGCACCTCGAGATCAATGTACTTGACTATACCTGAAAAGGGTTTTCAAATCCCACACCATTTAGAGCGGGGGTTTGGTTTGGTTTTTTTGTTGAATATGTGTAGGACGTAGGTGCCTAGTGGTACTCAAGTAATTTCTTGGGGTATGCCCTTTGTAATTATGTAATTTTTTTTCTTTTATGTTACAATTAATTACCCAAAAAAAGAATCCCGCACCGTGAACCAAAGCCCAATAGGGAACAAATTAATCATGATTTAAAGCTTAACATGCTAATGCAAAAAGATATGGATATTTCGACTCACACGAGCCTCAAAAAAGGGTTTTACATATATACTACAATGCTTCTCATGCAATCCTCGACTCTCACGAGCCCCACATGCAACACAAGTATGTATCAACTTTCACGAGCCTCGAAGATAGTTCTACATAATCACAATGGTTCACACGCAATACATGCACCTTCTCGGGCTTCCACTGAAGGACCGCTGCCCTAACTAATGCATTATTAACCAGAGTTAACATTTATCGGACCACTTTTCGTCCATCGTTAACATGAGTTAACGCTCACAACACACGCAACCCACACAACACACGCAACATATGCATTTTCACAGGTTTTCACCATAGGAACAATATCCACACCTCATTATGCATCTTCACAGGTTTTCACCGTAGGATCAATTTCTGCCCCTCATTATGCATCTTCAAAACTAGAGTTTTTTTTTGTCCCTTCGGGGACATCCGACAAAACTAGAGTTTTAATGCACACAACGATGTACAAACACCATGTTTCACGTAACAACGCTCAACCCAAAAGGTTAGCTCTAAACCTCCAAAGTTCAGTTTTCATAAACAAAGCATGAATCTCTACTCTTTTTTTTCAAAACTCGCCTTTTTAAAAACCATGGACCCACATACGTCCATCAACTTAGAAATAAACCATCAAAACATTTTAAAGCCATTTTATCCAATCAAACGTAAATTAAACACATAAATAAGCTTTTTATGCATTTTTAAAAGGTAAAAACATATAAATTTTCATGTAGCACCTCTTTAAGACATGAAAGTTTAGGATCCTACCTTATAGATGTCCCACCATTAAGAATCAAACCTCAAACAAGCTCCAATCCACCAAAGCCCCAAATACGCGACTACAGAGGGGCTTCCAATGAACACCAACGCTCTCCAACGATAGCTCGCTCAAGGAAACAGCAAGATCTCAACCCTCGTCAGACACGAAGAGCTCCAAGGAGCTCCAAAATCAAAACCGCAGATAACCCTTTAGCTTTAGAGAGAGAGGAGGAAGGTGGAAAATGAGAAATCTACCCTAAAACCTTCAACTTATAGCTTATGTCCGACACAAACCGCTCTATCCGTCAAAAGACCGCTCCAGCGGTCTCCGCAACTGCACTGTTATCCCAACTTCAAATGAGCATATCTCCCTCGTTTGAACTCCGAATATGGTCATTCTTGTACTCAAACTGAAGCGCCGGAAGTCGACTTTCCAATGGTTCAAACTACATACCAAAATACATTTTGTATAGAGAGTTATGACCAAAATAGTAAAGGTATGTTACTTTCTTTCACACGCTTTTTACATATTTTTGTCTAAATATCTCTTAGAACCTCATATTCTTCCCCGAACAAATCTTTCATGCATATCCAAACTCAAAATACTCACCCAAGATCAAGTTTTAATTTTTTTCTCCTATCAACACTTAACCATTTTAAAATTAAAATGGGTCGGGGTCTCACATTTCCCCATTTGGGAATTTCGTCCCTAAAATTCGTCTCAAGTCACACCAAACCATCCTTTAATCTTAATATATGTTCTCACACTTCACTAGTCGTTTGGTTTACATAGCATTTTTCTTAGTCTGTGACCCTGATCGTTCTTTCGAAACAATATAACTCAAGAATGCGAACTTTCCTCTGTTCCCGAAAGTGTCACACTGCCATCAGGCTTAACTTCCGAACACCAATATTTCACAAATATCAAAATCATCCATATTCATCAAATTTATTCATATCAGTTGACCAATCTAGGACGGTTCATCACTTAACACAGCGTCAATTCTTACCTAAAATTAACACCAGAGCTCGAGTCAACCACTCCTTTATTAATCACCGACTATGCCTCCATGACCACCATCTCACATCACATACACGTTCCCGAAGACTAAACATTCTCAACCATAGCATTGTGCGTCATAGGTTTTACCACCACAAAGATTTTCCCAACCTCATCGTATCATGGTCTAACTCACTACTATACTCCAATGTATACCGAGGACTACTCCTCCAACCAAAACACATGTTTCCAAACTCGGACATTGTTCACAAGGGTTTCACGTGTTACCCCAAAAATCATCCATGCCCTTATGGCCAACTAACTACCACAATCCTAAAACCATACAACTACTTACGCGGCATTACTCTAGTCCTTCAACCATCAAAACTAACACTGCCACCTGAACTCCGTGAGTCACTAGGATTATTTTTTTGGGTAATTGAGTCACTAAGATTAAGCACACCACATTAGTCAAACACCTCACAGGTACACACGCACCTATATAAAATGAATCACATCCCTTGTCATGACGTCAGACACATACCCATTAGTCTCTCAAGTCTACAATGCCCCAAATTTGATAATTAGTGATCTTCCACACTTACATTACCCCACTCATCCATACTATCAAATATATTTGCACCTTTCCTTCAAATGGTCGAACCACTCTTCGCACTTTAAGAATTTAGAGTCATCCGAAGCTTTAAACAGAATGCAATTCTAGACTCACAAGAGCCTACCAAACCCACCATGTGAATATTCCAGCCGCAAGGTTCCAACAAAATTCTTACTCTACCAAGAACTAGAGACGCAACTATACCCACACAGCCCAGAACAAGCTGCACGCCACGGCTAACGATTTTCAGTTAATCAGTGCAGAAAAGGACTCTATGCCTCGACAATAACTCCCTCGTCATCAAAGACAAACATTCATGGTACCCATTCTTAATGGAAACACAACTGTACACACTTATATTCACCCAATAGAGCAAACAAACTCCATCCAGAAAACTCACATGGAACTGAGTCTTCTAATCACCCAATTTCAGTAGTACTCATTCCCTAGGTACAAACTCACGGATTACAATACGAACACCAATCCACGGAGACTCTTATCTTCCCAAAACAACTAGAAATCATGACCCAACCTCAACGTCTCCTAGTACCGATCAACTCTTGGCTTCCAGACAACCCTGTAAATCTCATCTTGAGACCGCATCGACCATATAGTCACACAACTGCTGTTGACCCCGACCATGATACTCAGATCATCCGCTACGCTATGCTCTCAACTCTCAAACCTCATTAACACACATACGAACATCATCAATCCTCATACCTCATATTACACATCCCATAGGACTACAAAATCTTCATCAATCATACACGAGAACACAACGCCAACATTCCTATTGCTCTAAGACCTCACTTCACAAAGTTATGCTTCACTAACCTAACTCCCACTAGGTAAATCACAACCACATCCGGCCTTATACCCAATGTCCAAGCAACTCTCATAAAAAGCGCACAATACCAAACAAGGGAAACCTAATCTTAAAACCTTTCATCTAAAGTTATTAATAACTTTTTTTGGGTAATTGTTATTAATAACTTCCACAACCATGCAGATGCCTCCCGCACTTTCGCTCCCAAGATACACATCTATCGCAAACATCTTAACCCACAATTTCTCGCCTATCATCCCAAGCTTCCCAAACCACTCGATACACTACTGAACCTTATTACTCTACACTTCGTTTCCACAGACAAATAACATACCCATCTCTGAACCTAAGGTCGAACACAAACAACTTCCAAACATATCACACTCAAGACACACCATCTCAGCACTAGGCTAACCACACTATCGAACCCATCTACGGTCCTTTCAAAACTCATGCATCCAGTACATTTTCCAAACGCGATCTCCTAATTAGCTAAAGCACGAATCTGTATTCTTGTAGGAATCCCACAGAACTGATACTCGAGAATCTCACCACGTAAATAACTCAATCACTGAACTTTCTTAGGGATCTCACTCAGCGAGAACCAAAGCTATCGACATTCCATACAATTCAGATTACTTTTCCATAAACGTTACCCAAATGCTTGGGCTCTTCAAGGAACCATGGGTAAATGAACCCACACCCGTACGATCCCAACATTTCATTTTTACCAAGGAAGAACAATCCACACAGGATAGCTAATTATGAAACATCTCTCTTCCTAGATAAACCACAAATCACCTCTAAGCTCTCACTCCAAGTCACTACCTCTTAGGGCCACCATTACAATGAGTATATAATTCGTTGCACTAGATCTTCACACTTAGATCTCTACCCAAGCACATTAACTATCAGTCACTCCTTCACATCCCGACGATGCATCATGCGTGTCTATAAAACCCTCACCGATTAACCACCAAAGACAACACCACATATTCTTGCATCACTGTATAACATCTCCTCACGGGGTCGCATCACGTCACTTGATTCCTAATAGGTAGGTAACAACGAAATGGGTAAGCAAAAACCACACCACAGTCTCGAACTCGCGACTCTGGTACACCCATCAGAAAACACAGAATGTTCAACTGGGAACACATGCCCCTTATATCACTATGCAGGTACCATCGACACACAACTATCTAAATATAAAAGCAACTACAAGCAACTCAAACAAAATGAACCTTGCCTACCAACTCTAGACTAAACAGCACCATCCTATCCCTCACCCCTAAGGGTAAGATAACATCACCATCTCTAGATCTTACGCCATGTCACATACTACCAACATCATCCCCTCATGGGATCTCCTCATACCGACACGTCATCCCAAGACGACTAAGTCAGCTACACCAACAACATCTATCACATGCCCCATAAACTTCACATGCTCACACTCGCACTCTTATTAGACACCATGTATTTTACACTGTCTTCCAATTATGAGAACAACAAATCGAGCCACAAACCTCTATTTTGTGAAAATTTCTAAGTAATGTCAAACCCAAGACTAGAGGTTACATCACGCAATGCAATGTGTGTGCGATTGAAAGTGCGATTGGCAGTGCAACGTGAACCCAATTTCTAGGGTTTTTCACTCAGATCATGGTGAGCATTTCGACGCCAGAAGCAACTCCATCTAGGGCTCCTTCTCCTAGTATGGAGCAACGTAAGGACTTTGCTATGTTGAACCCTAGAAGGGTCGTTGTTAGGTTCAGTGGGTCTCCCATCCATGTGGATCAAGGTAATCTAACTGAGGGCTTTGCTCCGTCCTCTCCACCGGGCCAAAGGATGCCAACTAAGTTAAGTGAGATTTTCTACGAAGATAGTAAAGTTCACACTGTTCTCTCTAGTATCGATGACAGGGTGGATAAAGAAGTGTGTAGTGTTCGAGCGGGGTTGAAGCCCTTCAATACCGAGTTGCTCACAGCCGTAAAAGCTCGATTCATGCATTTAAAGGAAGTTAGCCTAGGTAAACAACATATAGCTATTCGAAACACCCACTCTAATGTTGTTCAGACCACTCAATCTGAGGTTGATGGTACAGATTTCACTGATGATGATGGTGATATTGAACAAGATGAATTATTGCTTAAGATGGCACATCGAGATAAGGTCTTTGCTGAAAGCCAAATTCATTTTCTTAAGGAGGTGATTGCTAACAAAGAGGGAAACACGGTAGGCTCTCAGCCTGATGTTCGGGTAACTAGCGAAGGTACTGAAGTTATGGCCATGGCAAGACAGGAAACATCTGATCCCATGGAGAAGGCTAATAGGAAATTTGGATGGATCAATGATGAACATGGAAACCCTATATGGGACCCAAGCTTCAAGGCTTCAGCGCTTCGACGCAGGGGTGGAGGTCGGGCTCCCTTTTGGGATAGGGGGTGCTCGATTTGGGGGCTGGCGAACCCAAGGCCAAGGGGGATTTGGCGCACATAAGTATGAGCCCTCAAGAACTTGGGCAAATGTGGTTGCGTAAGGCACAGCGGTACAAGTTACTGGCAAAGAAGTTACAAACCTTCTAGGTGCGCCTATGGTGCTCAATAAAAATCCTAAGCCACCTTCATGGGCCTCTTTGTTAACGAATCAATCTACGAGTGCAAATTTTAAATATGTGGAGGCTTTCGATTTTGATGTCATTGAGATTGAGATCTCTCTTGTGGATGAGAAAACATAGGAGGACTATTTGGTACAAGAGTTCAACGGGTCAAAATTTGTTCCTTGACTTGATTTTGACGTTCTTGGGTTTATTTCAATTTGTTTGTGGGTTCAAGGGGATTCAAATCCTTGCAGGTTCACATCAACACTTTTGAGAGGGTGATAGTGAGGCTTCTAACTCTTATTACCTGTTAGTTCTTTATTTCTTGTGCAGATTAGCGTGGAAGGTCTATGAAGTAGTGAGGTGTGGGATTTATTGTTGAGAGTGGAGTTAAACACTTTCCTTTGAGTGAGTGATTTGAGGCTTATGCTAATCTTATTACCTGTGTTTGTTTTTTTGGATAATTAATTGTAATATAAAAGAAAAAGAAAATTATACATATTTACAAGGGGCATACCTCAAGTAATTATATCAACTAACATGTAGGAGGAGACCTCCTATCAACCAGATTACTAAAGATAAACAAAAGGACTTAAAAACATCAGCCACAAAACACACCCAACCCCCGCGCGACAGTGGTGGAACTTCCTAAAAAAGCAAAAACCATGCGCGTCCCACATGGATAGGAAAACACCAACATACAAACAAATGATAGAACCAATAAACAAGCCAAAAAACTAAAAAACTTCTAATCCCTACTGAAGATCAGCTCCCGTAAAGGATAAAAGGCGCCAAAATTCATACAGAAATAAAAGAAAAAAAGAGATCCAACGAGTAGAGCTGGTCATCCAAACCCAAATAACACGTCCAACCTGTTGAAGCTCAGCTTCTCGAAAGGCTCCAACCCTCGAACACCAAAGAACGGACTAAGGTGAGGAGCAAATCCCAAAACCCAATCAAGGTAAACTCTGTCTCTCAGATATAGACACACTCCTCAACTAGGGAGGGAAGGATAGAGTCTATATCACCCCACTGAAGTTAAGAAATAAGGCCATACCAAAGTTAGTTCTATAAATAAATAAGAAGGACAACCTAAAGTGGAACCATTAGAGGTCTATGAGGAGAGGGCTAGAGGTAGATGGGCCCCTTGCCAGCCAAAGGAGGCAGTAGAAAGATCAGCCCTAGAAACTCCCGATCAAATCCTACCAAAGCAAATTACCAACTTCTCATGCGCACAAGGTCACCAAACAAAAGCGGTGGGTGTTCTAACAAGTCAACAAAAAGCTATGGGTAGAACATCACTGGAAGAGCCAGAAAAGAGAAAACCTAGGCCATCCTAGAGGAGAACTCTACCATCGAATCTAGATAAAGCCGACCATCTGCTAAACCATGCTCAACAAACCACCAAAAGTTCCACATCAAATTACCCAATCAAAAGTGCAGACAACTCCTCAAAAAACCCAAATTATAGTGGTAACAAAAGGAACCACTGAGGATCATCCAAATCATAATTAACCCATTTGTATCCACTAAATTTATTTGTCTTGAGAGCCACCAAACCGAAATGGTAAAAAAAACCAATCAATCACTTGTGGGTCAGGGGAGAGCTTCTCTCTCTAGAGAAAGCTCTCTCCAAGCGATTCCATGGTAATTCTATGTCCATGCAAGGATGAAGACTAGATCTAGTGGTTTGGGTATTTAGATCTCACCCATGGCAATGGTGGGGTGAATCTAAGGTACTGTGATTCCAGATTTGGTTTGCTAGATAACGAGCATAAAGACTATGGCGATGAAGCATGAGTTACTGATTTTCTCCCATCAAGAATATCATTGAAGTACTTTCTTAATCGCTGAGTCCTGACATAATAATGGTTAGTTCTTCTATCTTTTGCATTGTCTAATGATATGAACTTTGACTACATCTTTCTGTATGGAGCTTTGGTATAGCATCTTAGACCAGTGTTTAGTTTCGTGCCTATTTTTGCTATTAAAGATTAATTGTTGGTGTTATATGGTGAATGAATATGGGATTGCTGATTTTTTGTATTCTCATGAATATTCCATTTCCATCTCCGTTGCCTCGGGAGTCTTATGTATTTAGCTTTAACTGTTCCCATGGAGTTCACGCTCTGGTGTTGCTTCTCCTTGGTGAGTCAAGTGTTTTGTTTAAGATTTGAATATGGATATTAGGCTTTTCAGTGTTGACTCAATCGAGTTGGGTTATCTCGACCCGTCTGTACTGCATATTTTGGTGGCCGAGTGTTGGGTAACCCATACGTATTGTTGAGACTGGGATCTTGTTCTACAGATCACTGTATTGGATCCGGTGGTTTTGGCTCGAAGATGTAAAATTGAAGTTATGTTAATGGTGAAGATGGAGATGGAGAGTGTTTTACACACATTTTCAGAGGTGAAGATGGAGATGGAGAGTGTTTTACACACATTTTCAGAGGTGAAGATGGTGAGTGTATTACATGCATTGTAAAAGGAGAGTGAGGGAGTGATAATTTCTTTTTGGTTCTTTCTTACTCAAGCTTTCTTATATCCTATCCTTTCCCCCCTTGTCATTGGGGTGTGTGTTGCCTTTTTGAGGAGCTAAGGTTCCTTTGGTTTGGGTGAGAATCAGTCTGCACTTCTAGCTGGGTACCTATGGTGGGGGTCTTTTGGTGGTTCTTTGAGTGGGGTTCTAGCTTTTGACCTGTCTTGTTTGGATCCGATGGTAGAGTTTCCTTTCGGATGTCCTAGGTTTTCTCTAAGTTGGATTCTCTGCGGATGTTCTGCCCATAACTTATTGCTGATTTGTAGGGGTCTCCCACCGCTTATGTTTGGTGACCTTATACGCATAGTAGGTTGGTTATTTGTTTTAGCCAGTTTTGAACTGGAGCTTTCTGAGGCTAATCTGTCGTTGCTTCCTTTAGCTGGCTAGGGGTCCATCTACTCCTATGCTACTTTGCTCTTAGACCTCTGATGGTTTCCTTTTGGTTGTTCCTTGGACCAGTGCTTTGATCCTAGGGGGCTCTTTTGTCAAAGCCTTTATTTGGCTGTGGAGGTTTTGTTTTCTTTACTTGCTCAGGCTACGTCAGTTTACCTGGTTGGTTGGAGGGCAAGCCCCTTCGACCTCCTAAGCTTTGAGGTTTTGGTTATTCTCTCAGCTTTATATAGGTTTTTTGCCAGATCTTCTTAGGAGAGTAGGTCCTTTCTTTTCTAAGATTTGGAGCTTTTTGAGGAGCCGAGCTTCAGCAGGATGTTGTTCTTTTGTGTTGGATGAGCAGTTCTTCTTGCTGGTTGGGTTTTGTCCGCATATGTAAGTTGGTTTTTTCTCCTATCCATGCGAGTTGTGCGTGAAATATGTTTTGCTAGATAGCTTCCCCCGCTGTCAAGCGGGGGAACAGTGTGTTTTGTTGTTGCTGTTGTTAGGTTTGTTTATCTTATGTGTCCTTTTAGTTGGAGGATTCCTCCTAATATGTTAGTCGATGTAATTACCTGGGGTATGCCCCATGGAACCGTGTACATTTTTTTTTCTTTTATGCTACAATTAATTACCCAAAAAAATCACTTGTGGCTCCCACTGTCCACTAGGTTCACACATAAAACAAAATAGACCTTCCCTATATGCAAATTAATTGAATACAGGCCCACCACTACTGTCACTACATAAGAACCAAACAAAGTGGAGTAGATAATCTCATACAGATCCCACGTAAAAGGGGACCCACTCTTGGTGACCCATTCAATTAACCTACTCCACAAACGAGAAACTACATTAACCAATCACAAAAATATCCAACGCAAGCCTGAGATCTGCACCACTCCAAACAAGCCAAACAAGATTGATTAAAAAACAAACAACCGGTGGCCCATGGTTTTCAGCCCACAGTTTGCTATATCAAACTGGGACCCACCTACACAATAGGTAGCACACTATAGCAGTTCCCATAGCCTACTCTGCCAGCATGAGCTAACAGGTCCCACCATTAGCTGATGGGAATCAAGCTAATCTTAGAGATGGTGGACAGAGTCTTAGAGATCTGTTGCAAGTCTTAGAAGGGCCAATCACAAGATCAAAAAGATCAAGGACGCAATGCAAGGATTGGTGCAATCTATCTGGACTGAGCATGCCAATTTATTATACAAAAATCCACCGTTTAAGATGGGATCACAAGAAGAAGAACCTGTTCTACTTCATGTGATACAAGCTACGGAGAGAAGCACAACCTAATGTTTTGAATTTTAATATTCATGCTTATGGGCTTGTTGGACAATTCAATTTGTTTTTTTTTTTGTTTTGCTTTTAATTATTATAAGAAGAATAAGGGTTTGGGCCTAAGTAATTTCAGCCAGCCCATGATTGGGTTTACTTAGATTTAGTTTTGGCTAGCACATGTTATCCCACATTGCTTAGAAATAAGGAATTTCTTCCAACCTTCTCCCATATAAAGGAGCCTCCATGTATTATTTTAACATGAATAAAGTGAAGTACAAATTTTTTTTGAGAGAGTTTCTCTTGTAGTTCTTGAGTGAACTAAAGGACTTATCAAGGTTTCTTCCCTGTGGTATCCTAGCTACAATCTTAGTTCTTTAAACAAGAGTTCAACGGGTCAAGATTTGTTCATTGACTAGATTTTGACGTTTTTGGGTTTGTTTTAATTTGTTCGTGGGTTCAAGGGGATTCAAATCCTTGCGGGTTCACATCATTTGGTATCAGAGCTCAGGCTTCAAATTAGGTTTATCTATCCTTTTACGTTCTTTTTTTTTTTGGGTTTTGTCGAGGTATTTTCTAGGTATCGTTCGTCTTTCTTAATTCTTGGTTTTTCTTTATTCTTGTTTTCTCTTGAATTTTTGTTCCTTCTTGTTTAGCGTCATTCTTGATTCTTGTCAATTCTTTATTTTTAATCTTTGCTTGAGTCAATTTGTTTTTATTCCCTTGTTTAAAAAAAAGGATCAATCAATATTTTGTTGAAGGCCACACTTTGTTATGATACTAAAATCTATATCTTGTGTTGAAATCAATATCTTTGAGATCAATCAATCAATATCTTTTTAGATCAATCAATAATATCTTTTGAGACCAATAAATATCTTTTTTTGGGTAATTTCAATCAATCAATCAATCATTATCTTTTGTTAAAATCTTGTGTTGAAATCTTGTGTTGCATAAGGAGAGTGGCTAGGGTTTGAGTTGGCAACATATTCTAGGGTTTCTACAAAGTTTTAGCTACACAAAAAAACAAAAAGTGGTGGCAGCAGCATTCTAGGGTTTCGGTAGTGATGTGCTAGGGCTTACCAAACCTTATTTTAAAAAAAAATCTTGTGTTGAAATCTTGTGTTGCATAAGGAGAGCGACTAGGGTTTGAGTTGGCAACATATTCTAGGGTTTCTGCAAGGTTATAGCTACACAAAAAAAAACAAAACAAAAAGTGGTGGCAGCAGCATTCTAGGGTTTCGACAGTAATGTGCTAGGGCTTACCAAACCTTTTTTTTTTAAAGAAGTTATTTTTAGAAATAGATATTCAAGTACTTTATATGGGTAATATAGTGAACCTTATTTTTCAATTGTTTGCGTATATCATCATTTCATATATCATCGTTGGTATTTTCTGTTTTTCTTTTTCTCTTCCCAACGTCCGTGTATTCATGTCACTTATTTCTTGGGTAATTAACTATAGCATAAAAGAAAAAAGGAACAAAATACAAGGGGCATACCCCGGGCCTTACAACACCACCAAAAGAAAAAATCAAAAGCATAAAAAAAGGCTTTTGGCATAGCCATGACCAGACAGCTAACAACTACCAATAGACAAAAGAGAAGCCACTGATATACCACATAAAAGATAGGCCAAACCCCAGAAGACCAACATGAAAAACATATACAACCAAAGAGGCTAACCGAACACCCCACCACAAAACCGCAGCACCCAAAATAGCAAAACCTCTACCACCGAAGACCACTTCAGACGGAAACAATCAGGCAACCACAGAAAGCCTCTTCAGCCACAAACATAAGGGAGAGACTAGGGATGTAAATCCGAATTTACTTGCAAACGGAAACAAAATTTTGGAGCAAAATTTGGGACAGAAATCTGGAGCACTATGTACAGCCAAGAGACAAGGCCTGAAGAAATCAACCAAAACTGAGACCACATGATAAACACATCCACCCAAAAACGCACACACCCGGGCCCATGCAAAAAGCTGTAGGGGGAAAGCTTTAAAAACAACTAAGAGCAACAAAGAAAGCGCGTCTCTAACATGGCTCCCAGGTTTGTTAATCCAAACGCCCGAAGGCAAGACTAATCAATCCTAAGGTCCAACCTCCATACCACATGTACACAACCATCATGCTAAACAGGCTATCATGCTTATGTAAGAAAACTGTTGAACACATGCAATCAAGCACATGCATCCTCACAAGGTGATGCACTCTCTTTTCCATGGCTCATAGGTATTCAAATCCAGAACTCTAATACCAAGTTGTCATGCCCCAAACACCAGGGTCACGCGAAAGCCCACCAAAAACACAATTTGAGAAAATAAGATTTGCAGTTGGAAAACCATCAACTCAAAAATATACATCATTTGAATAAAAATTCTCACAGTTCAACTCTCATAAATAGTAAACATGCAATCTCATACATGAATAAGTATATCGCCTCAAGGCGTACAAAATCAGCCTTCTGAAACAGGCGTCACATGTGTAAGTACATGTCCAAAACAAGAAACTACAACTAGTCAAAAAAGAGAAAATATGGGTTAGGTTGGGGAGAGCTTCCCTCTCTAGAGAAAGCTCTCCCTAAGGTGTTAATGGTGAACTCATGCTCTTAGTTGCCTCTGGATCTCTCCCATGGCAATGGTGGGGTGAATCTAAGGCACTACAAACTTGTATCGTATCATTGATCTATGTATTCCAGGGTTGTTTCATCTGTTCTACGGTCTCATGGGGTCATTCATGGCGTTTGGGTTGTGCTGGGTTACGATGGTTGGGGTTTGCTCACTCAATCAATGTAGCTCTCTCTTAATCCGCGAGACCGATGAATTATGGAGTATCCAGTTGATTAATGGAGTTTTCTAGCTTTGGTGGTTTTAATTTCTTGTTAATGCTTTCGGATCCCGAGCTAAAGAAGAAGAAGATGGTTTTTTGCAGATCAGTTGCGTACGGCTGTGGCTTATGTGTTGGCTGGGCGAAGTTGGAAAGCCCAATTCCATAGTTTTTTCATGATGTTTTCGTTAGTTATATCATATTTAATGCTTGATCCCCCAGTTCTGGAACTATTTAGCCACCAAGGTGAGTTCCTGTATTGAGTTCTTGAATGGAGAAGACGGTTGGGGCCTATGTGCTTTGGTGCGCGTGGGCTGTGGCTGCGTGGTTTTGATTGTGATGGCTGCCAGCTTTGTGATGGATGCTTGCTTTACCACTGGTTTTTCACAAAATCGTGGGCTGTTGGCGCACTGAGAGCTTTGGGCAGTGGAATCTGTGGGACCCGTGTTTGGCAGAGCTGATAATGCTTTTCCCTTTTCTCGCTGGGTTGTCTGGCTGATATATGAGACCCGTGGAATATGTGGGACCCGTGCTTCTCACTGGCGTGTTTTTTAAAGGTAAGTGGAACATTGTGGGTTTCGCTGGCATGCAAATTAGTGGGACCCGCGAGTGTCTCTATTGGATTTTTGGTGGACTCTCTATATGATAAATACCCGCCTATTGTGGTATTCATGTAACTCGATTGAATTCATTGCCAGCTGGCATGGTTGCTAATGTGGCCAACCAGCCCTCTGTTAGCCAAGTGGAGTAGGCTTTGGTGTTTTTAGGGTTAATTATGATTAGGATGGCTCTTGGGGTTACCCATTGTGAGAGCTGTATCTGGCTTGGGAGGTTCTCTTTTACTCATCTGCTTAGGCTACGTTGGCTTGGGTGCGGGGATGGGCCCGATGGCGGTTTTGGTTTGGTGCTGGCCTTTCTGTTTCCAAGCTGAGGTTTCCCTAAGGGCTGTCCTGTCTCATGTGCCTAAGCACCGTGGTTTGTGATATAGTTCTCTCCGACCTCCTAAGTTGATTGGTTTTTTAGGCCTTCTAGTTCATTGAGTGGGGTTAGCTAAGGGTCTACTTCATCTGGATCCGGTGGTAGAGATTCCTTTGGGATGGTCTAGGTTTCCTCTTAGCCAAACTCTCTGGTACTGTTCTGCCCATAACTTTTTGCTGACTTGTAGGGGAGGTTGGTTTTTTGTTTTGGCCGAATTTGAGCTGGAGTTTCTGGGGCTGATCTGTCGTTGCTTCTTTTAGCTGGCTGGGGGCCCATCTACTTTTGGTACTTTGCTCTTCGACCTCTGTTGGTTTCCTTTCTGTTGTCCTGTGGACTTGTGTTTTGATCGTTGGTGGTTCTATTGTCAGTATATTGTTACTTGGGCAGAAGCTTTTGAGGAGTCTTGAGGTGTTATTGTTTTCCAGTTGGACGACCCCTTCGTACCTCCTGCTTGAAGTTCATTATGGTTCTTTCTTGCTCGAGCTTCTGTTTCTCATGTCCTTTCCCCTGCCTCCGGCGAGTGTGTTGCCTATTGAGGAGCGGTGGTTGCTTTGGTTTAAATGAGGATCTGTCTGCACTTCTAGCTGGGTACCTATGGTGGGGGTCTTCGGTGGTTCGTTGAGTGGGGTTCTAGCTAATGGTATGCTTCGTCTGGATCCGGTGGAAGAGATTCCTTTGGGATGGCCTAGGTTTCCTCTTAGCCAGACTCTCTAGTGCTGTTTTTTCCATAACTTATTGCTGACTTAGAGGAGGTTGGTTATTTGTTTTGGCCGAATTTGAGCTGGAGTTTCTGGAGCTGATCTATCGTTGCTTCTTTTGGATGGTGGGGGCCCATCTACCTCTGGTACTTTGCTTTTCGACCTCTGTTGGTTCCCTTTCGATAGTCCTTTTTTCTCCTATGTTCAGAAGAGATATATTTGTTTATGATGGTCCTCAGTGGCTTCATTAGTAGAGCTTTCATATGGTCTGAGAGGTGCTCACTTCCTCACCGGTCTAGGCTCCACTGGCTAGGGTGTTGAGGTGGGCCCGATGGCGATTTTAGTTAGGTGTTGGCCTTCTGATTCCGAGCTGAGGTTTCCTTGGAGCTGGCCCTTCTCATGCGCTCTAGCTCCGTGGTTTGAGAACCAACCTTCTCCGACCTCCTGAGCCATCAGGTTTGGGACGTCTTCTCAGCTATATTGTAGTTCTTGGTTTGGGCCATTGAGGAGTTTCTCATTGGAAGTTCACTTTGGTTCTTGATGAGGACCTGTTTGCACTTCTAGCTAGGAACCCATGGTGGGGTCTTTGGTGGTTCGTTGAGTGGGGTTCTAGCTAATGGTCTGCTTCATTTGGATCCGGTGATAGAGGTTCCTTTGGGATGGCCTAGGTTTCCTCTTAGACTCTCTGGTGCTATTCTGCCCAAAACTTCTTGCTGACTTGGGGAGGTTGGTTTTTTGTTTTGGCCGAATTTGAGCTGGAGTTTCTGGGGCTGATCTGTCGTTGCTTCTTTGGCTTGCTGGGGGCCCATCTACCTCTGGTACTTTGCTCTTCGACCTCTGTTGGTTTCCTTTCGGTTGTCCTTTGGACTTGTGATTTGATCCTCGGTGGTTTTGTTGTCAATTTTGTTGTTGATGTTTCCCAATGATGGCTGTCTTGATTGAGGTTCTAGCACTGGTAAGAATTTTCTGCTCTCTTCAACAGTGGTTTGCCTGTCTCTATCCTTTCCTCCCCATTGGTTGGGGAGCGTGACTATCTCTGTGAGACTAGGCTTACTTTGGTTTGGGTCAATGGAATTTCTTTGTCCTTGTCAGTTCCTTGATTTTAGTTAGGCATCTTATGGCTACTATGTTTTGGTATTGTCTGTGGTTTTCTCCCTTCCATGCGGGTTATGTATGGAACGTGTTTTTATTCGCTAGTTCCCCCGCTTTTATGCGGGGGTTGGGTCCTTTTGTTTTTAAGGTATTGGTTGTTATCTGGGGTTAACTTGGTTATAGGGAGCTTTCTCCCTTTATGGTACTGTTGTATTTACCTGGGGTATGCCCATTGTAAACATGTATATTTTTTTTTCTTTTATATTACATTTAATTACCCAAAAAAAAATTACAACTAGTCTTCCGCCAACACAAGAATCTAGGTCAACTCTTCTTCATGCTCACCTGAAAAGGTTTACAGCAAAATTTCACACCGTAAACTGAAACCCAATAGAACATAGACAATAAAATTGTAAAGCAGGCTATGCAATTACACACACACAGGCTCAACCGCAAGAGCCAAAAAAAGTTTTTCTCTAAAAAATCACAAGTTTTCCATCAGACTGACACTAGTCTCAAAAAGATTTTATCTCATAAAACTTCACATTTTTCATTCTTCAAACTATGCATATCATCGTAACAGACATCATGCCACAGTTAAGGGAAAGCTTTAAAAATACAGTAAGCTCCACTCAAGCCACTCAGCTGAGGAGAAAGATAAAATGTAATCCTATGTACCGACTCTGCCATACAGACAAAGGTAACAACTATAGACTTATGTCCATTATCCTAGTCCTGAACCACTTAAGGCCTGCTAGATAATGATAAGCTCTATATGGTGTTACAACAATAAAGCCACTCACGGGGCAACATACTTCTTTATGAATTTTCATGACCGTTGGACGAAGCTAACCAAACCACGTTTACAGGGATTAACCCGAGGGACCGTAGCGAATTCACTCTGCGCACGATTTTTGGACTTTCACCAATAAGCAATAAAAGCTCAACTCAAAATCACACACTATCACGGTACATCTATGGAAACATTTAAAAAATCATCATAGCTTAACTACGAAAATCCACAAAACAGTTTATATACCACATGTATAAAAAGAGAACCAATCCATCAATATGAAGATCTAAAACCGTTTCCAACAAAACGTTTAAGAGTTGAGACTCAACCTCGTGGCTTAACTCTATACCTTCAAAAAGACGTTTTTCACCATTTTTACAAAATTGCTTGTTTTCAAACCTTCTTTTGAAAACTATGGATACCACGTACCCAAATCCTGTATACAACCAAGAAAAGGCATAAAATCCACTTTTATCCAAAATCAAGATTTACACATCAAAATCACGTTTGATGTATTTTTTACCTGGTAAAAACACATATAATTACATATATCACTTTATACAGCAGTAGGATCTAGAATCTTACCTCGGAGAGTCAAGAACTCGACGTCTCAAAAATGAACGGCGTCAGAATGAGAATCTGATCGGATGAATGCGAAGCCCTCAGCCCTGATAGCAAGGATCCACAAAGGATCAAACACAAAACCAAGTCCCGGGCCCTCAAAGCTAGAGAGAAGGCAGAGAAAATGAGAAACTTAGCCTGGAAGAAAGGTTATAATAAATATCTCCAGCCCATGGGATTTTTATAAACACGCCAAAAAATTTCTGTGCAGTCAATCGAACCCTTGAGTTCAGTCGACCGAACCCAAAAATCTTGGTTCAGTCGACTGGGCCAAGCCCTCCAGTCGACTGAACTGCTGGGCAGTGTGTTTTCAATGCTGAAAAAAGGTTTTTGGTCCAAACACAAGCCAAACAAACTTCTACCAAATCCCGAAAAGCGTATAGCACATTTATACATGATGTTCTACAACTTTAAAGCATAACTCATGCATATAGGCTATTCATATACTGGAATAAACACGTCATAGATATAAATAACCCAAAAGAACAAGGTTTCGGGCCTCACACTTTATATTATCCCCTCTTTAAAATATTTCTATTCAAAAAAAACTCACAAATTCAGAAATTTCTTATTTGTCTAGTTTAATTATTCATTGAAGTCATGTTAATGACACCTAATGTTTCAACCACATACAACTATGTCACTATAATCATATTATTATCATGTTTCCTTCTTCAACTTTCACAACAAAATTTTCGAATACAACCCTTTTCATGATTTCATTCATTTAGTAACTTAATTTCTCTTAAGAGGTTTGTTCAGTGCTTTATTTAAGTGTTCACGTCAACTAATTTCCAAGTCACCGCCTTTTGGTTATAATGTCAATTATAACTCAAATCTCATCAAGTCACAAACCCTCATTAACATTTATGAGTTCCATATACAAGATTATCTCAAAATAAACTAGTTGACAAGAAACCATATTAAGATAATAGTAAGTTCACTAATATTATGAATCAACCAATGAAAATGGATAAGAAGAGTGACACGATGCAGAATAGGGGAGGGCGCCACATGTCTAGGGTATAGGTTTTCATTTGAGCCTTGTTTGTTAGTCTCCAATTTGGTATTAGTTTCACTATCCTCCAACGAGATACATGCTCCAAGCTTGATGTTCATCTCTCATGGAAGAAAAAGAAACCACAAAGAAAAAAGAAAGGAGGTGGATGCATCAGGAGTGAGGGATGCTGGGGGAGATACCAGCCGGCGGCATAGTGGTAGCCCAGTGCCGTCGTGGGGTGGTCGGCGTCATGGCCAGCGATGGGTGGCGGAGGTCTCGGCGATGGTGGCTTGGTGTTGGTGCGATGAAGGGAGAAGAGGCCGACAAGATGGAGGGCCTGCGGTCTAGCTTGGTGTTGGTGCGACAGAGGGGGAAGAGGCTAACGGGATGGGGGGCCTGCGGTCTCTCCTTTTATGTTTTATATATATACTTATTTTTGAACCCTCTAGAATATTCCACCATTAACCTTTAAATTACATTATTGTTTTAATTTTATTTTTTTCTTGTTTTGTCATGAATTTTCTAGAATTTTCAAATTCCAAATTAAATTAACATTCTAATTAATTTATTTCATTTTTTTCTTTTTACTGGTATCAAAGAATAAATCATCGATGAATATCCTAGGATCTCCTCCTATGCCAACCACATACAATATGTAATATTCATCTTCATAAATCAATTCTATTATGTCAACTTAATTAATTAGCCATAAAATAAAATCATCCTGAGTCACTACAGTATGTATATTAAGGATTGGATTGAGTTGATAAAACTACAGTGGTGGAAAAATTAGTAGTTATGTAATTGTTAAATTCAAATTATGAATTAAAATTTAGGCTGAACCTGAGTATAAACTGTTATTTGAATCTAACATGTGATGAATTAATTTTGGGATAGTCCGAAAAACAAATAAAACTTTATCAAAATTTTTAAGAATTATACTTAGAATATTTTTGGAGTTTTGAAAAGGAACTTCTTTTAAAACAAATTAAATAAGTGTTTTTTTTAGAAGGTTCTAACTATAAATTGGGTTTTATAAAATAGAATCTCCTCTGTTATTCTGTAAAATTGAGTTATCAAGTGAGGTTCATGTGTCTTGAAGTCGAGGGCATGACACAAGACCTCCTCGAGGATAAGCTGGCAAAATGGCTACTTTCAGCCCCCAAACAACCATCGAAAAATGGGGTCCCATTGAGGTATAGTTTAACACTAAGTTTAGAAAATATGAGGTATCAATCAAACTAAAAGTATCCACTAATTGAATTTTAATTCTACCAAAATTCACTTAGACACAACCCTTCATATCAATCCAATAAGAAAATTATTTCTACTATTGAAAAACTAAGATTTCTTGATATGAATATCAACAAACTTACCATGCAGTGAATTGGAGGGAATCGTAAAATTTCTTTACGGGGTTGTTAAGAATCTAAGGTTGGAGAAGTGATAAGTAAACATGTGAACTCCTTATTGCGAAGCCTCCTGATGCGGATTTTGGATCTATTTCCAATAATTTAGTTAAAGTTGAGAGAATTCTAGATGTATATGTGCTTTCGGCTTTTCAAAATGACATTGAACTTGAAGTGATCGTTTGTTACCTTTAACTCATTGATTTCTTCATTAACATTCTAAAATCGACAAGGCCAATCTCCTTCATAATTGAAGTCCTATGGTTCGTGCATCCTTGTTTGTGCTCCGACTCTTTCCCCTTGTTTTAATGTTTCCGTCACCAATTTCACTTTCAAATAATGCATGCTCCTGTCTGAGGACATAGCTTGCTGTTTGTAAATATTATAGGGCGAAAAATTTGTGAAACATTAGACTAAATTGTACCGAAGATTTTAAAACTAAAAATATGCATTTGGAAGAAGTGCTACTTTTAGCCAGTGCTCATTTTTGTAAAATGACCAACACCTTGGCTAGCTGACAAGTACAAGACTAAAATACTGAGTTGTATTCCTTCATATAATGTTATTGTTTTCTAATCGTTATTTGTTTCTAATCAGGACCATAAGAGATATCCTAATGGGTTATTTCCAGTGAAGATGTATGCATTAACACCTGATCTGCCAAAGAGGGTAAATTCGACCAAACTGAAAATGCAAACCAACAGACCGAGACAGTTCTCCATTCATCAAGTGAGGAATTTCCAGCTGGAGTTAAGACAGTTCTCCATTAAGACTGTTGTGTAACTTAAAACAACATGAGAATTAGAGATGGCATCTGAATTCTTGAAAGGTGAGCTTTTCTGCTCAGTTTTCTTTTTCAGATTCGTACATTATTATCAAGCTTTTATTGCATTTGACAGATGTGTAGCTTTCTCCGAAACTGTGTAGTTTTTTTTTTTTTTGAATAATTAAATGTAATATAAAAAAAAGAAAAAAAGTATCCGAAGTTGTGTAGTTTCTCCCATTATAAATACAATTGTTTGACTGTGTTGAAGCCGTGTGTTGAAGCTGTGCAAACTACATAGTGAACTTGCATTGAAAAGTCTATCCATGTGTGTTTGCATGTGTTCTTTTTCTTTTCTTTTTTGGTTGGATACTCATTATAGACTTTTGTAAGCTTTTAAGGCTCTTCTTGGAACATCGATTTGGGGAGGGATTTATGAATTAGCATGTTCAAGATGGATTGGAAATCTACTTGTCGATAACTATTCAGTTGCATACAAATGAACGACAAATCGACCTCATCAATCCCCAATCGATCTATCAATCATTAGATTGCACTAGAATTGGCCTTTCGGGTGTTAGACCGATGATAGAAATGATTTTCAACTCTCGAGGATGGGATGATGGGCATTCACTAATGTTTGGATTCCAAACTAGCCTCCTCGATTGAATCGACCTTCTTAATATGGTAAATTATCAAGAAAGGAAAAATAGCATGAAGATGCACTTTTTGAATATATGAACCGTAGTTTTTTTCTTGAGCAATCGCAACATTTCATAAGCATGAATTCAAATCATTCAGTGTCTATTAGTTCTTGAATTTTGTGCCCACCTTCTAAAGGAGCTTTTCAAAAACACCATTAAAATCAAATAAGGGTTAGTTATACCCTTCTCCGTCTTCAACCATAGTTGATAAGTAATTTGTGGTCTCTTTTTAATAGTACAAGACTTCTCAATTTGTTGTTGTAGTTGCATATATATAAATTATTGATCTTAGGCCATATTTGATAATTTGGACACTTTTGAAGAAAATTTCTCTACAAAAATTCAGTTAATCAACTACATTTCTAACACTGTGTAACCGTAATTTTAAAATCACAAATGTTAAGTTCTCATATCTAGACCCACTTACGAACACAGTGCGCATAATCTATCAATAACTTTATAACATCAAAACCAAAACACGTGGGGTTAAAAATAGAAAAAAAATCAACAAAATTGAAATTATATGGCAAGAATTTGGACAGATCTAAAGGGCGTGTCATGAGTGGGTGAAAACAGAAATATGAATTAAGAATAGTTATCGAAAATGGAATGACTTCTTTCTCGCCAAAAGGAAAAAACATACCTTAAGCCAAGACGAGAAATTGAGAGACAAACAGAGACTGGAAGAGATCGAGAGGGAGGCAGAGATCGAGAGAAAGAGTGGAATCACCTGAGTCGCGTCTGAGAGAGAAAATAAGCATTTCTGCTAGTGAAGAGGAGAAGAAGAGTTTCTCCGTGTTCAGTAAAGAGGAGAAGAAAAAGAGTTTTGAAATTATAAACGTTAAATACGTATTTGCTAAATACGAATTTTTTTAATAAAAATGTGCTTACTAAACACGTTTTCTGTGTAGAAGTTTTACACTTGAAAACGTGCTTATTAAACACGTTTTTTGTGTAAAAAAGACTTAAAGCGTTTTCAATAATCACGTTTTTTTGTATAAAAATTTAAAATATTATTAACAAAATCATTTTCTTTACAAAAATAATAAAGCGTTTTTGTTAAAAATACTTTATATATTACAATAAATTAAAACATAAAAAATATTTAGTAAACACATTTTACTTTTTTTTAAAATTTAAAACTAAAACCCTTTGTTAAACATACTCCTAAAGAAAACATGTTTATTTTTACATAAGTTTAAAATTTCTTATTTTTTCAGAAACAGCGGGTAAAAGAGCCCTGGTTAATCATTTCTAACCCTTTGTTAATCATTTTCTTGCCATGTATGTTTCTCCGCCATCTTCCTTTATCCGGATCGAGATCTTCGTTCGAATTGTGTACACGGAATGCGTCAAATTCTCCAATATATACGTATACATGAGCGTTCGATCTCTCTCGAATCTCGATCTCTCAATTTTTAGGTCGATTGCGTATTTAGGTCAAATCAAAGCCTGCGCAGAAACAATTGAAAGAAAAATTGATAGATGATGTCGAGATTGATAAGCAATTTCGCAAAAAAAACCTAAGGATTTTGGAGGTTGCGTACGCGACCGAGTGATGACGAAGAGATCGGAGGTCTTCGGAGAGAGAAACAATGGAGGAAGAGGAGAGAGAGAGAGAGAGAGATTTGCAGAAAGGTGGAGAAGAGCGAACCAAGTCTGTGGCGACGACATGAGTATATTTATTTAAATAATTAATAATTTTAAAAAATAAAATTTAGTGAAGTATTAAAAAAAAAATTAGAACTTAATAGAATATAAGTTCTCATGAGACTTTGAATTAATTTTTTTTGTTAAAGCATAGTTTTTGAAAACTGAATCAAATTGGTAAGGTATATTCCCTATACTTAATTATCTAACTATATTTTTTGAAATCTGTTCAAGATCGTAGAAAAATTTACTTAATTTAGCAAATGAGAATTGTTTTTGGAAACATATTTTTTGAAAACTGGTTTAAATTTAATTGATAACCTATCCACAATTAATTTAAATAAATAATTAATATTAATTAAAGAAATAAAATTTCAGACCAATCACGCAGAGAAAATGAATTTCTTTTTTACAAGAATAAAGATTTGAGAAAAATAGACTGATAGTTTAGAGCACAAGAGATTAGGATATTTTGCTGAAATACCAAACATAGATATATAGATATTTTGGACAAATATTTGTCAAATAAAAAAACATATTGGTAGAAAACATTTTTAGCAAATTGTTAGAAAACCCACATAAATTGACACAAAATATATTTGAGTAAAACTTGGGACGATTCTAAATGCACACTTTGTTTGCATGAATAATATCCACCTTATGCATTAAAACACTTACACAATGTGCATTAATACTTATTCAAGAAAACACCATAAAACTTGTGGTTAAAAGCATCATCTGATAGTGCACACTTCAATGGCGAGAATCAAGCCTTTCCAAAAATTTCAAATTTATCATCAAAACACATTTTTACCATTTTTTTATACAAGATTTAAATGCTCCAATCATTTCATAAATCTTCTTAAATAAAGCCAACC
>JAOTRH010204207.1:0-11124 GCA_034768845.1 Heliamphora exappendiculata | reverse complement strand
AGCATTAAAGCAAAATCATCTTTAATCATATTCAGGATTTTCAGGTTTTAGCTACTGATTTTAGGATTTTTAAAATATTACTCGGAATTAAAACTTGAGATTTTGTAGGAATCATATTTGAGATGTTATGAACCCTTTTTATATTTTACACTTTTTCAAATTTTGCCTCTAAGGCCTCGGTTTTAACCAAAAAAGTTTCTGTGACAGTGTAGAGAAAAATTTTCAGAACAGTGGCCTGAATACTCAATGACTTCAAAAATAGAATTGATGGCTTAGACTTAAAATTTCATTTTAAATTTTTTTACAGAATTTGATTATGAGTTTAGAAGCTCTGGAACTTGACTTTGCAGTTATTTTATTTTGGTTGAATTTATTATGAATATCCTATCAAACAGTGTTCAGATTCGACACACTTTAGGAGATTCGTTGCAATTTTCTCTGCACATATGAAAACGGATTGATTCAAGTGGGGTTAAAAAGATAAGACGTTTATGTATCCAACCATATAAAAATCACACCGAAAATTTGTTTCTACAGTAAATGGCATGGATTCAAGTGGACTGTTCAGAAAGCCATTTTAACCCGATTTAGATCTCTATTTTTAGAAAAATAAGAAAAAAGATTTGGATCTCAAGAAAATTCGTGCATGCAAATAATATATACATGAAACTACAATAATAATAATAATTATTATTATTATTTATTTATTTTATTTATTTTAAAATTTTTTTACAGTGTTGAGTAATCGTGATGATATAGGCGACTATACTACCGGTATACTACCGTTGTTATTAATATACCTAAAAAGTGGGTTCTCACAATTATATTGGATTATTAGTTTTGATTATAATATTAGGCTGTAGAGACTTATAAATACACCCATACATATATATAATAAGTTATATTTGTCTTTTTGATTATTATATACACTAAAGTATTTTATTTGATTGTATAGATTCTCTTTGGTGCACATATATATGCTTATGTAAGTAAGGATTGTGTTGAAAATTGTGATTGTGTATTTATTAAGCATTATTGTTATTTTAGATTTTGATTGTAGAGACATGTAACTTATATACACACATATAAATATATACATATAATAAGATTACTTTTTACTTTTTGATTATTATATTTAGAGTATTGTAGAGATTTGATTATTTTTTTATTATTTTAATAGAGATTATGGCTTGTAGAAATTTGACATTTGTTGATTATTATATTGTATTGTAGAGATTCTCTTACTTACTCATACTTATATTTACATATAAACCTTGGTTGGAGAATGTGAGTGTGAGTGGATTTATTATTCTCTTGTGTATGATTTTGTGATTTAATACTTTATATTATTATTATTATTTAATATTTTATACACTATTATTATTTTAAACATTATGATTGCTATTATTATTATTATTTTTACATTTATTATATTATTTGACTATTTGTTTATCCTCTATTATTCATATTATTTAATACTATTTTATTATTTTGTGGTAAGTCTTGAAAATATAACTATTTTTTCTTAAAAATTAAAATTTTATTTAATTCAATTTGAGGTATTGTATTTTATCTTATTAAAATAAGGTTAGCACATACTACTAGGTGGTTTCACACACATGTCATATATATATTTAGTGTATCTATATATTTATATATTAATTAATGTTGGTTGTAAAGAATTATAGGTGAGAACTATCTCAGGTACTTTTGTGAAATTTTAAAGACGTAAGGGACTAGTGTGTAATTGTTGATACTGAGAGTTTTAGAAACTCTTGGGTGAAATCTGAATGAGAATTTAAGTGTCTTCTTACGGCATTAATAACCTACTATGAACTTTGGTGTCTTATGATAAAAGTATAGTTATCTTAAAGATTTTGGGTCGAAGTGTTATTAGTGAAAGTCGCAGGGTTTAGGCCTTTGAGTATAATTTTCTTTTCACGTTGAGTCTTGGGATTGATTTTCTCATTCTTTAGATTTGAGAGTCAGGTTTTGCTGTAATAGAACAACACATATAGATTGTTGGGCTTGAAAGGTTACGATCCCATGTCAGCATTTCTTAAGAAGGGTTTGGGGCTCGGAGTTTCATTTCTAAGCTTAGCTCTTTAGAGTTTTAAGTGAGTGTTCTTAGGGTAACTTAATGATCTTCGAGATTAAAAGGCTTTCTTTTTTTATTTTTGGGTTTTTGATTCTCGGGGTCAGATTCTTAGATTTTGATCATGTTTAAGATTTTAATCTTATTATAACCTAAGATCCTATCGGTTTACCGTCACTAATCCTATGGTTTTGAGCCGGGTCCTTACAATCTACCCCCCTTAAAATAAATTTCGTTTCCAAAATTTTGCACCGCACCTTCATTCCTGAAAAGCTGTGGGTAGTTTGCTCGCATAGCGCCATCGCATTCTCAAGTTGGCCCTCTTACCTCCGTGACGCTGCTAAATAGTTTGTATCAATAGACTCGCTTTTTGTATGGAGTATCTTCCTTCGAATCTTTATTGATCTCTCCTCGAAGTTGTGTCCTTATTCAATCAAGTCATTCCCAGTCGAGGGTGTGGGTAGAGTCGGCTTATACGTTACGCAACCTTGAGTAACGGTTGTCTCGTCTTACTAAAATCTTGAACCAATTACAACATTCAAGATCACATCGCATACCTATGGCGCAGGGTTGTTGACTAGCGTTAGCCCTAAAGCTTTATTCTACAAGCATCTCCTTTCCCATAATGATGTGACGAGTCCTAAGCTAAATTCTAAAAATCTCTTTTTGTTGAAAATAGAGTCGCTACTTAATTTTTGAGAAAAATTAAGAAAAATAAAAATGGCTACTGATCTTTAAAACGTTTAATCAGAGAAAGAGGGTTCGGGGGCTAAGGTACGAATTGGGGAAGGTGTTAGGCAACCTGCTCGTCCAACCGTAAGGTTGACCTCTATTAATCATCATCGGTTATTTAATATGATTTCTCAAATGCATGCAAATAAAAAAAATAGAGGCAAAGGGAGAACATTCAAAATCAAATATGAAAAATACATAATATATGTACATAACACTCCAAATTAGAAAAAATAAATCGATAAAATCTTAAATCTTACTGTATGCAATTTCTAACTCAATGGTGCATGGAGCACACCAGCATGCGATATTATTAAAATAGCCTAAACTATCATGATTTAAATAAAATGACAAAAATATGCTAAAAGATGCTAAAAATGGATATGAACTTTACTAATAATATTATCAAAATCCTAAACTAATTTGAACATGCTTTCAAATGGAATAAACAAAACATTCACTAAAACTATCATGCATGTTATCAAATTGTATAAAAAAAAGGTAACTAAAATAAAAAAGAATATGACAAGAAAATACCTAAAGATTAAAGAAAAAGAAAGAAAAGGTTTACAAAAGAAAGCTAAAAATAAAAAGATTAGAAAATTGTATTAAACTAATAAAAAAGAAAAGCTAGCTATTCACATTCTAAAGGAGATAAAAGAAAATAAAGGAAAAAAAAATAAAAGAAAAAAAAAATTACAGTTAAAGAATGAGAATTAGATTAAAAGATTTTTTTTTATGGTTTTTAGGTTTAATAAAAATAAAGAAAAAGAAAGATAAGACGAAGTAAGTGTTATGAAAATAAAATAAAATTATATAAAAAAAAAATAAAGCTTTAAAAAAAGAATAAGTACTAATATTAAAAAAAATGAAATACTAATATAGAGAATATTAAATTAATATTAAGAAAAAAAAGAATATTATAAAAAAATTTAAAACTAGTAATGAAAAAAAAGTGTTAGAAAAAAAATTACACTATTATAAAAAAGAAAAGAAAATGAAAGCTAGAAAGGAAATGTTAAAATAAAAATAAAATAAAATAGAGCATTAAATTAATGTTACAAGAAAAGAAAAGATAATGAAAAGAAAGTGCTAGAAAAAGAAATTACACTATTATAAAAAAAATGAAAGCTAGAAAGGAAATGTTAAGCTAAAAATAAAATAAAATGGGGTATTAAACTAATGTTACAAGAAAGAAAAGAAAATGAAAAAGAATGCTATTAAAAGAAAAATTAGACTAACTAAAAGAAAAGAAAAGAAAATAAATGTTAGAACATTAAATTAACATAAAAAGAAAAAAAAAGAGAAGAAATGAAATACTAGAATTAAATAGGAGTAATATTGACAATTACAACCATTTTTATGTAAGTTCTTATATTATAATAATAACGATATTATTTTGTCATATAGTTAAATTGTGTTAGCACTAATTAATGAATTAATAAACTTAATACAAGTAAGCAAAAAAATAAAACAAGTAAGCTAAATAAGCTAAAATTTGAATTCAAGCATAAATGAAGTAGTTATAAGCAATGCAAAAACATAATAAAGATGAAGCAATAAAATTAACCCAATCACTCCAAAGAGATAGAAAATGGAGCTAGAAGGATCGGGGATCCAAGTAAAGTACCTAGATTGTTAAGGAATCCTCAAGTCGGGGAATGTGCTTCAATGGTCCAATTCTCGAATGGTGATCCAAGCTAGGGTTTCAGAACTTCGGTATCGGGGGTTCGGCTCTCGATATTTCAGTAGGGTTTTGGCGTCGGAGCTCGGATTGCTCAGCGACTCGGTAGAGCTTCTCCCTCTAAACCTCTCTCTAATTTTCTGTCCTTGAAAACGTACCAAGGGTACGGTATTTATAGAGTTATTCAACCAATGAGATGTTACCACGTTTTAGGGCATGTCAGGCCAATTAGAGTTGGCGGTCGCCATAATGTAAGTTGGCGGTCGCCATGGTTTTGAAAGGTTCCACAAGGTTCTATTGGTGGTCTCGCCAGAATGCAAGTTGGCGATCGCCAGGTTGAAGGTGGCGGTCGCCACTTTTGGCTTGGATTTTCAAGAGGTTTTATTGGCGGTTGCCACAATGCAAGTTGGTGATCGCCTTACTTGGACAGCAAGTTTCGAAGGTTCAACAAAATTTCTTTGGTTTGAAGGTTTCGGGTTTAAATACTGAGCTTGGATCACTTCCCGAGGATCAAACTGAAGTACCATTCCATCTGTTTTCATCATCGAATTCATCTAAGATTAGGCGGGGCCACATTAGGGTTTCTACAGTTGCCCCTCTTTGATATAACTTACATAGCAACGCATGATGTAAGTTAGATCAAAGATCGAGAGACAATAGCCATTTGACTGGGCCGTCAATCTTAGGCTACAAGCACACATATGATGTTAGTCATACTTGAATTTTCATCGAGCTGCCTATGTACCCCTTTGCTAGAGATCAGACCAAAACGTAGTTCATGGGGCAAAATACAAAAATGATGTATGACAAGTATAGTGTAATGCAATGCGGGTCAATTTAAGGTCATGAGGAGGACCGACGAGCCAGTTTAGGGTCATGAAGAGGACCGACGAGTCAGTTTAGGGTCAAAAAGAGAATCGACAAGTCAGTTTAGGGTCATAAAGAGAACTGATGAGCCAGTCTAGGGTCATGAGGAGAATCGACGACCCAGTTTAGGATTATGTGGAGGATCGAGGAGCCAGTTTAGGGTCATCAGGAGGACCAACGTGCCAATTTAGGGTCATGAAGAGGACTGACGAGCCAATTTAGGGTAATGAGGAGGACCGACGAGTCAGTTTAGGGTCATGAGGAGGACCGGGGTCATGAGGAGAGCCGACGAGTCAGTCTAGGGTCATGAAGAGGACCAAGGAGTCAGTTTAGGGTCTTGAGGAGGATCGACGATTCAGTTTAGGGTCATGAGAATGACCGATGAGTAAAACATCAAACTAATAGGTCGAGCTAAGACGTAAAAAATTCGGGATGAGGTGTGGGATAAAGTTATGACTTAGATTTATCGGAAGCGAGATTAAAAGCCAAGTTACGGTTTTAAAATTAAATTTATCGAAAAGAAGAAGCACACACAAAAAATTTCTTGAAGTATTTTTCTAAAAAACGCCCAAAATTTTAAAATTATTTTGGAAAAGCCCTTGAAGTTAGTTTTTAGAAAAACACCTACTTAAAGTAAGGAAAATTATTTTTATTTATATTATTATATATTTTTGTTGACAAAATATTTTCTTGCACGAAGTCAATATGCATAAAAGAAAATAAACACACACAAACAAAAAAAAACATGCACATAAACAAAAGATCTCCAAACAGACCCTAAAGGCCCTAAAGTGTTATGATGATAAACTGATATGATATGACCGCTGACAACATGGCAGCCGCTAAGACAAATCCCGTTTGGCATGGCGGTCGCCAGCCCAAAACCCCTCCATCACGGCAGTCGCCATGTGTCCTTTGACCATCTTGGCGGTCGCTAACACTGAAGGTGGCGATCGCCATCTCAAAATGCGCATAAGGCCCTTTAAGGCGCATGGGGGGGGGTTCATTTGTGCACTATCTTCTCTCTCTCAAACTCTCTCGCGCTCTCAAATTCTCTTTTGCTCCTTCTCGCTTCCTAGCTTTCGTGCTCTTTTCTCCTTCACGCGATGTTTACACTGTTGTTTGTGATCTTGTTCTTGTTCATGGTGGGTCATGGCCAGGGAGACAATGACTTAGGGGCTCGACAGGGCCCCTCCGCTGCTGGGAGTTCTTCCACAGGGACTCTCAGAGGCATGACCTCTAGCCTTTCTACTGGTAGGGTTACTTCCACGCAGCCCACTGCCGCGATAAACGCTCTTGTTCTTGAGGCGGAGCGTGCCTCCCACCGAGCTACTGAGGAGGCACAGGCAGCTGGCGAGGCACAGGCTGCTGCTGAGGCTGCGGTGGCTGATTTCTTAGACCCTGATGCTGGAGAGGGCCACCCAGCTCCTTTTGATCCTCATATTTACTCTTCAGCACCCTATCGCGTGGTTCCACGCGGGATGAGACGTTACGAGCCTCCCACCGATGCCGTTGCTACTGGCATTCTTCTGCGGGAGCCTAACCACCACATTTCTCGCCAACGACCTTTGGTATGTATCTTATCCTTATCGTTTTAATACCAAAGCATGTTTTTACGATATGTCAAACGTAGAAGTATGCCTAGGATCTCCCCATATAATGATGAATGATTGATGATTTATCTTAATATGAATGATGATTGATACGTGATGTTTGGAATTTGAACTTAACTTAGGTACCTATGTGATGGAGATTAAAACAATAAGGACACTAGGATTTAAACAAACAAAGAAAGGAGTAATTAAAGTACAAAATAAAAGGTTTGAATTTTTTTATTTTTAGTAAAAACGTAAAAATAAATAAATAAGGGGAGAATTTTGTTTTTGTTTTTGGGACATGAAAAACTAAAGGGGTGATTTGCAGAATGTCGAAAAAACTTAGAGGCCATTTTGTCAAAAATTCTAGAACTTAGGGCAAATTTTTCATAAACTCTAGAATGTAAAGGGACAATTTTTTTAAAAAAAGTCCCGATAAATTTAGAAAATTTTTTTAAAAATTCTAAAAATTTGAAATTTTTTAAAAGAAAATGTTAGAAATTCTAGAAAAATCTTGGAGATTTTTAGAAAATGTCAGAACTTTTTAGAAAATCCTATAAATTTTAGAAAAAATTTTAAGAAAATGTCAAAAAATTTTAGAAAATTTTTTAAGAAAATGTCAGGAATTTTTAAAAAATCCTAAATATTTTAGAAAAATTTTAAGAAGATAGGGAGAAATTTTCAAAAATTCCTAGAAAAATAATCATAAAAGGTTAGGGCAAAAGGGGCAAAACAAAAATATCGAAGGGAAGAGATTATTTTATTATTATTATTTTTTATTTTTAAATTATTTTTTGATTTTTTTATTCTCTTGTTTTTTGAAAGAATGATAATCACAAAAAGATAGAGATTTGCTTGGCGCGCAAGGGCTTAGGATTCCTAGTCTCGAAGGGTTATCACTTACTCACAAACCTAGGGTTTGGGTGCCGAGTTTTCTAGGGTTTTGAAAGAACCGAAGGGTCGTCACTTACACATGAACCTAAGGTAGGAAGGTTTGCCTAATTTATCAGGGCTTGATAGAACCGAAGGTTCGTCACTTACACACGAACCTAGGGTTAGGGTGCCTAGTTTTCTAGGGCTTTGAAACAACCGAAGGATCGTCACTTACACACGAACCTAGAGTTAGCTTTCAGATATTTTTTTGCATTTCACTCGCTTGATCTGCTTTTATATGTTTTCTGCTTGTCCTCTTCTTTCAGATTGATCACTATGTCCATGGCTTCGGAGGTTCTACCTCTGGAGAGGTGTTAGAGTGGTATGATACCCTCCCTGCTCTCAGCCGGGCTTATATTGATGCCTCTAGTTTTGCTCGCTTCATACCCTTATTGGGTAGAACAAGCAATGACCGGGTATGGTTGACTGCCCTGGCTGAGCGGTGGTGGGATACCACAAACACCTTCCATTTTACCACTTTTGAGGCCACTTTGACGCATCTGGACTTTTCCCTTATCACCGGCATTCGGGTTGGAGGGGCTCCCATCCCGTTTGATCCATCCCGTTTGATCCATCCATCTCTAGTTCGCCTGATGCACGAACATATTTCCTTGGAGCTGTTCCCACCTAGATGGACAGAGATCGAGTTTGATACACCTAGTTCTTCGAGAGATTCAGACATTTTCATTACGCCGAACCTCGCCACGCCACTACGAGTGGGTCGCCCAGGGTTTTCTCATGTATATATTTGGTACCTCCTTATTTTCGAACAAGGAGAATAATGTACATTTGCACTACCTAGATGCCCTTGCTTGCTTCGACCGTGTTGCTACAATCGACTGGGGAGGAGCTGCCCTTGCCACTATCTACGGCTTCAAGAGGACTCTTACTCGGTTTCCCCAAGAGCTCAACATTAGGGGGATACTGGAGGGTTTAGGAGGTATGATTCAGTTTCTGCAGTTCTCCATTCATTTCTGTTATCTGTTATTATCTGCTTGTTGGCATCTTCTTCTTTGAAGTTGTGGACCTGTGAGTTCCTTGGGCTTCACGTCCCGGTGAACTCTTCTGCGAACCCTTCAGTCATTCTCCGAGCAGCCCGGTGGTCCCAAGGCCTAAAGGGGAAGAAGGCTAGAGGGAAGGACATAGACCGCTTCCAGGTGTCCTTTGATCGACTGACCCCTGATCAGGTATCCCTACTTACTGTTCATTACTCTCTACACTGTACTGTTCACTGTACTGTACCACATTGATCTATATTTCGTTCACTGATACTGCACTGCATTTATTGATTACTGTATATTATACTGTTCACTGTACTCTGTAGGTTCACTGGGACGTCTGACAGGGAGTAAATGATCGGGCTGGCGCAGACCTGATGCATAGCTGAGATATCACTTCTAGGTGGATCCTGCTGGAGGGTTCATTTGGACGGGAGTACCATCTAGGAGAGCGAGTGATTCGCCAGTCGCTCAGCCTAAATCACTTTTGGATCCCAGTGGTTCCTCCAGCTTGTATGCGCCAGACTGATCATCTAGGCTGGGTCAATCTTCTCCTTGAGCTGGTGGGGACCCATGCTACTGAGCTGCTCGTGGTGAAGGGATATTACACTGCTTGGGCCCATGCCTATTTGCTAGGACCACTTGGTCCTGTCCCAACTGCCCCTGGTGGCAGGAGGAGACGGATGCCAGAGGACGAGGGAGCTGGTGTTGGTACAGCTGCTGATGCTGGTGTGGGAGCTACTATTGTTGTTGCTGTCGGTGATGCTGCTGGGGGGATGCTAGGTTCAGAGATTCCATGGAATGTCCAGACCGAAGCGTATGGCTTCCCTTTTTCTCTACTAGTCCCTGTTCTGCCAGCACCGAAGTTTAGGGATGACATCGGCTAGGTTAGTCTCCTACCTTTCCTTCAGTCACTTGTTCTTTCTTTATCTGTCTAGTTTTCCTGAACTGTCCCCTCTTGCAGGTCGATCAGGCTTGGTTCGACCGTACGATGCTGATGGTCACCAGCTTGAGGGTACTAGTCCGGCAGATGGATGTCTCGATGCGAGCAGCCAGCATTGCTTTCACTCCAGTAGCCGTTGTGAGTAGCTTGCATACTCTTTTCAGTTTTTTTGCAATTTTTTTGTCTTTATTCTGTTATGAGTCTTACTTTTCTCTTTGCAGCCTGGTCCGAGGTCGTAGTTCCCGGGTATCTTCTCAGGTTCGTTCCCGAGGATCAGTCTCATATGCTCGGAGCCGGTCTAGAGTTATCTCTTCCTCTGGCAGTGATGATGTGATGAATTTGACAGATTCTTCGAGGATGACAACTCGGAGGAGGCTGGTTCTTCCCGTCGAGTCCGCTCGAGGAACACTTGAGAGAGAGAGCTTCCCCCCTTTCCTAGTTTTATTTATCTTCTGCTACATTTATTTTGATAGGTCTGCGTGCCCCAGTTTGACACATTTTCATACATTTACCTGCTCCATGGGCTTGTGTGCACCAGTTTTCTGTTTATTGGTCTTGGGCACCCCCGTTACATTTTGATACATTCTGATGTATTTTGGGTCTTCATGCCACTTATTACTTCACATATTCATCTTTTGCTGCTCAAACTATTTTAGATGTTCAATACAAATGTCAAGACTTACACAAAATGCAAAAACCTCAAACTGATACATGCTTACAATTTTTAAACATAGCGGTCGCCAGTTATAACATAGCGGTCGCCTAGTCAAAAGGCTGATGTCACTGCACTATGCTTTTCAGAGTTGGCGGTTGCTTACTCTAAGGTGGCGGTCGCCATCTTGAATGTACGTTTTGCCAAAATTTTAAATTTTTTCCCTTTCCTGCCTTATAAAATTGGGAATGTATACTGAAAAGTCATGCTTTTATGTATTTTATTCTGGATCTCTGGCATGTTAATCAGAAATAATTTGGGATGATTTAGCATTTATGATTTCATATTTATATTTGCGATGTATGAATGCATAGTCCGTATATTCTATCCAGTATCTGGCTCGGTGCGTGCTGCATGAAAGATCGGGTCAAAGGTTCTGACAGATTATACAGGAAGGCTCACAATCGCAATGGACCTGGACATTCCATTGGTACGATTGTAGTACATCGTTATAGTAGCTGGTCTAAGCTAGGTCGAATGGATCAAAATCAGGTTTTGGAAATTCGATGTTCGAGCTCGATGTGCTAGTACACTTGGAGTGTATTGAGCGAGATCAACGGGATGA
>JAOTRH010204196.1:0-11124 GCA_034768845.1 Heliamphora exappendiculata | reverse complement strand
AGAGAGAGAAACCAAACAATATAAGCAAGATGGAAAGGAAACTGTTTTGCCTCTTTAAAAAAATTTTACCTTTTTTTCTGGAAACTTGTTGTTTTTTCGTGAACTTCTTTTTAATATTTTGATTGACTTTTATTTTTTCCTGATATCTTTGAACCTCTGGTGATATCTAAAAATTTTAAAAAGTTTTGCGCATAATTTAGAAAATCACTAAAAATGAAAAGGCCTCATTTTTTGCTTAAAAAATGGCCTTTTCATTTTTTCTTAGTTTTTTTCCTTCATATTTTGTTTTTGTTTTTGTACTTTTTTTAATTCCTCTAGTTAACAGAAACTTTAAAAGTAAAAAAACTGAGCCAATTTTTTTTTTTAATTATAAAAAACCTATTTTTTAAACATTCCAAACAGGTATAAGTCTTCCCAAGATAATAATCACCTCGCAACTTCAGCCCGTCTTTTGGCCTGTTCGGCAATTTCAGACAACTCCCGGTAGCTGTTCTTCTCATTGAAGATCTCTGATGTCTGTGGAGGGTGGAGACCGTGCAATGTTCGTTGAGCCAAAGCCCATTGTGCCTCCCTCTCTCCCCGGCCATAATCTTTTTTGGTTGTGAAAGCAGTCTGTATAGTTCAGCCCAAGTAAAGAGGTGAATGATACATGACAAAATGTTTCTAAATTTGCAAAAAAGAAAAATGTTCCTTCCACGGAACTTTGAATGTTATATTGTTCACACACGTGAAGAATCTCCACCCTCTCAATGATATAAACTATGGAGCCTAGCAATGAGACATGGGTATTGTTTACTCATTTTATCGGTTTAAACTAATAAGAGAGTAAGTATTATTAACTCATGTGACAAGCCAGGGTGAACATTACAATCTCTCTCATTAGTCTAAACTCTAGAGCTCACTGTACATTTGACAGTAGAGTCCAAAGTTTAAATCAACTAGAAAATTGGTATGGTTCACTCCATTGTAGGTGAGTATACATATTTTTTTTTCCAGACTTGTGTCATACCTTACTCTGGAGAAGGTTATCCCAGGCCCTGCCGCTCAATGCATATCCAATGAAAAATTTGAAAACATCCAGAGGTAAGTAGAAGATGAGACTGTAGAGCCAAATGACACCGGCCCATCCCCAACCAATGCCGTGGATCCTCGCAAAGCTCCAGTTGGCATATACAGCAATCAGCGTGGCTACCTTTAATTAATCAATCGAGCAAAGTTGATTAAACTTTGCAGCGAAAAATAGAATCCAGTGAAAGATTGTGACATCAACACTCAGAATTAGGATTTGTGCAACTCACCAGCTGTGCCACTATGAATGCAGAAACAAGCAGAAGACCGGGACGTTCCAAAAAGGACCAGCTCCGGGACCTAGTTACAAAGATAAGTGCCTGGCTAACAATGCTTACTTGTAGGTAAAGAGCCGCAGTAAGCTCATCGGGGTTGTTTCTGATTGATCTTACACCAAACTTGTTCTGCTCAAGTAAAATATTTGTGAGTACAAAAAGAATTTAAACCAAAGTGATTTATTGAGCACAGAGGACTGAAAGGATAGTGATGAAAAGTTCTGTGATTAATTTGATGACATTTTCTTACGGAGAAGAAGTCAGACTGATGAGCAGCCCAGAAGAAAATAACAGTCATGACAGCAAGGTAAGTGCCAAGAACAATGCCGGTGGCGAAAATTTCCTTCAACTTCCATGAGTTGGGCATTGGGGAGGGCTTCACCTTGTCTTTGGAAATGGTCATAATGGTTCCATCATTGAGAATGGCAATGATAAGAACCATGAAAGGCGAGAAGTCGAATTTCCAGATAAGGGCAATGAGCATGAACCCGAGAACTATACGGATTGTGATAGAAACGGCATAGATGGTGTAGTTCTTCATCCTTTGAAATATGGCTCTGCTTGTCAAGACAGCGCTCACAATCACGCTTAGCCCAGGCTCCGTCAGGACTATGTCGGATGCACTCCGGGCTGCATCGGTTGCATCGGCCACTGCAATACCAATGTCTGCCTTCTTTAAAGCTGGAGCATCATTCACACCATCTCCTGTCATCCCACATATGTGCTTCCTCTCCTGTAGTTTCTTCACAATCTCATACTTGTGCTCTGCATTGTTTCCCCACCAGTGTAAGTTTTTCTTTTTGAGGGGGGAAAACTAGAAATAAATTAAAATCTAAGTAAACCCAGAAGCGTTACATGATTCTTCCTTTTTGCTAAGCCAAAAAAAAAAAAAAAAACAAGATTAGTGGTGTGACCCAAAGTAGCAATCTGTTTTTGGCATGATCATAGACAACCCGCTAGGGACCTAAAAGAGAACTTTGAGAGAGAGCACAAAATGTCTTTCAAAACTGATGATGATGAGGGTGAAACCAGCTAAATCAAATCCTTAAGTCCAGGGACGCAAGACGCGCCAAACTCCATTTTTTTATAGACGAAAATGGTCTATATACTTCAATCCTTTCCTTCCCCCAGGGAGCTTCTTTCTTTATCTCACTCACATTTTTTGTATGAGATTTCTGTTTTGATCTTAAGAACCAATCGTGGCCTTGGATGAGAGAATGTCAAGGGGCCCAGGGAGGAGAAGAGAAAGAGAGATTTTTGAGCCTGCAAGCAACACGGCTGTCCCCTACTTGCTCATTCGTAATTACTACCACAAGAAAGTCGTCCCTCTCTCTAAAGGGGCTGAGCTTATGCAAAGAACTCAGGACTGGAGGTTAGTGTTTTTCTTTTTGAGGGGGAAAAAACTAGAAATAAATTTAAAATCTAAGTACCCAGAAGCGTTACATGATTCTTCTTTTCTGCTAGGCAAGAAAAAAAATGGAAATGTGAGCAAAAGTAGCAATCTGTTTTGGGCATGACCATAGATACTCCAACCTGCTAGGGACCCAAAACTCAGAATTCGAGGGGAGGCCTACTAGAATGGGGCGAGAGCCATACTTATCTCCAGGCTCACCAAAGGCCAATTGGAGGAGAGCTGAGTCAGCCAAATCTCATAGCTCGAGAAGGCATTGACACAATTTGAACTTGGGACCTCATGAATCCAAACCCTTTAGGAGTAAAGCTTACCCCTCTAGGCTACCACTTTCGGTGGTGTTACATGATTCTTCTTACTATTGAAAAATTGAGAATGTAAAATCTGACATGCTATGCTCTCTTCCAGTCATGTTTAATAATTTTTTTTCATCAAGTCATACTATCAATTTCAATATCCCTCCCTTAATAAATACTTTCTAAATCATAACCAGGCCCTTTGTGCCCACAGATTCTGCAAATACCACCTCATACAACAGGAAGATGTTGCCCACTTACCAGGGAAGACACCAGCAAAGCCATCAGCCTTCTCAATAAGCTCTTCAACAGGGAGATTAGCTACTGCCTCATCCTTGTTCTGGCCAAGGAGGGAGGAAGAGGGATACATGTTGGTCCCCATACCAAGCCTGCGACCAGTCTCCTTGGCAATGGCTAGCTGATCACCAGTAATCATCTTGACATTGACGCCAAGGTTGAGGGCATGTCTAATGGTCTCTGCACTGTCATGCCTCGGAGGATCAAAAAGAGGCAAGAGACCCACAAACACCCATGGCCCTCCTGCACTCTCCTTGCTCTTCTCCGGTACAGTCTGAAAAACAAAAGGAGAATCATTAAATTAGTTATACGATGTATCCACTACATTCAATACACTCCTATGCAGTGAAAAACAAGAATACAGATTTACCTGTTGACAAACTGCAAGGGAGCGAAGACCACGATCAGCAAACCTAGCGATGATGCCATGAGCTTTCTTCTTCACATCAATCTTAACTTTACAGAGCTCGATAATCTGGTGGAGATAAAAACAGGTACATAAGTAAATTAAAACTAGAGTAAGAACAAATCAAAGGCTTTCTATGTATTTGATGGACAGTATACCTGTTCTGGTGCACCTTTGCTAACTCGGTGCCAATTTCCATTGGAGTCAATGTATGTTATGGCCGTGCGCTTGTCTACTGGGTTAAAGGGCAGAAAATGCACCTCGGTGATTCCTGCTCTAGCCTGAAGCACATGAGAAAGTAGACCAAAGTGTGAGGAAATTCAATTACTGTTTATCCCAGATTTGGTAGGTCATGATAATCAATGATAATTGTGCTTGTTGAATTATTTTGAAATAACTACTCCGACATAGAGTAAAGTTCTTTCAACCTGGCTTTCAAATGCATGGGAAACATACATTAGCTTTACTAATCACCATTAAGTAAAGGAAAATAACCCAACTTGTGCAATGCAGGACCCATTGGACACAATCAGATCAAGTGTTTCAACAAATTGGCTGGAAAACTTCTAATCAAAACTGGTATGGTTTTAAGATGTGATTGAATGCTGCAGCAGACCATTCCTTCACTCATTTTTCTTTATCCCATCAGTCAAACTAGCACTGAGCTGAATTGAGGATCATAAAAGCTCAAAGTAAAGGAGCTTCAGACATGATGTTTCTACATGAGTAAAGCAAAAGGCCCATATTACTTTCTTTTGAATTTCTCTTTCTATATCATCCACATCAAATAGGACTCAAACTTGAGGTGCCTTTGGGCCCAGGATACAAAGCGAACTACATAACACAGCAATGATAGTAAAAGGCCCATTTGGCTGAGGCTCTTGAGGATTGATCTGAGCACACAACATACAAGCATTAAGATGTTTTTCTAATTTTTTTCAGGCTCGGGATTATTAGCATATTGGTTGCACATATCCACTAGCCTACTCAGACACCATACCTGAGTCAGAATCTTTAATTCTACTTTTGCATAATTCAAAATATGACTATAAACATGAACTTTATCTAATCAGTTCGTGATACCTCACTAGTTTTATGCTATTAGTCAAAGTTAATAACTGCAGTGCATAAACCCAACTTAAACAGCTCAATGGCCTAAAGAGCTGGGCTTGAGAGCATCTGAAAAGTTGCTATTTCAGCTATTATATCTACTAAAACCTGTTTGCTCAGTAATTATTGAACTTCCCATAACATACATGTCATCTTTAACATTACCTCCTTGGGATCAGCAAGCATTCCAACAATACAAGCATCGATCGCATCCTGATTCTCCACTCTCGAAGCCCTTGCCCCAAGTAGAACTACAGTTTCCTTGTCCACATCCTTTGTAAATACCTGCATATTAAGTATTACTTCCATGATCAGTAATGAATATCAACGGATTTCAAGTGTTACCTAGTTATTTTAAAATCATTGTTTTATTTTTGTTTAGTTGCATACTTAACATTCACCATCACCTTCCCTAGAAATTAAGCATAGATCTACATCAATCTTTAATAAATTACCGACCTCGATCAGGCTTTTGTCAACTGTAAGCTTGTTGAGGGTGAGAGTCCCAGTCTTGTCACTACAAAGGACATCCATCCCGGCCATCTCTTCAATAGCTGTCATCCTCTTGGTGATGGCACCTTGTTGTGATAGACGGTGGGATCCAATAGCCATTGTCACTGACAGCACTGTTGGCATGGCAATTGGAATGCCTCCAATGAGAAGAACCAGTAGATTATCAATCCCATCCCTGTACTTGCGGTGCTGAATTGGGTACATCACCATTACCTCTATTACGATCCCCAGCGCGATGGAGCATATACAGAAGTTACCAATGGCTGTCAATACCTAATCACACCATCACCGTCCAGTGTAAGCCATGAAAATCAGTTACTAGCAAATACTAAAGGCCCATTCGTTCTCTGCATAGTCAAAGTGATACTATTTGATTCTGGTACCATTAGCACATATGTTTTTCCAATAAAGGCAGCTAAAACATGACATATTTTTTAGATAATGCAATACTATTTTACTGTTGCTGAGCATGTTGGACAAATTTCATTTCATACAGCTCAATAATTTGCTACAACTTGATTTTCAAACATAGCAAGTAGTGTCACGATTCGAAACCTTCTTCTTTTTAGAGATGCGAATTGTTTTTCCCCTGCCCAAGTTCATTTTTAAGTTTTCAGACATAATTACAAAATGAGCATCCTATCTATATCCAGATGTTAAATCCTTGTGGAAAATCATTTTCGAATTAGGAGAAATCGCTCTGGAAATTCATTTCGAGTTAGGATAGTACCTTTTGGAAGTGGCCAACTTGGTTGGTGCTGTCAACAAGGTGAGCCGCTTTGCCAAAGAAGGTGTGCACTCCAGTGGCAATCACAACAGCCTCAATCTCACCTTGTTTACAGGTGGAACCTGAGAATATTTCATCTCCTGGGTTCTTCGTTACTGGCAAGGACTCCCCAGTGAGGGAAGATTGATCGATTTTGAGTGGGTCACCTTCCAAGAGACGAGCATCTGCCGGGATGATGTCTCCCAACTTAATGCTGATTACATCACCCGGTACCAGGATAGAAGCTTCCTGTTCGCACCATCTTCCATCTCTCAAGACCTTAACCATGAAACATCAACACAGGACTCATTGTCATCATGCATCCATCCAGGACTTCATCAAACATTTGTTGCATGTGAGTTTTGCTATAGTGTTGTTATTATGAAGAAGTACCTTTGTTTTGGGAGCTAGACCGGCCATTAGTGCTGCTGCAGCATTGCCTGCATTATTTTCTTCAATAAAGCTTATAGTGGAATTGATGAAAAGCAATGCTATGATGCCAACAAAATCTTGCCAATCTGGAGGCTTCCCCTGTATTCATTTATTGATGAGAATTAGACACACACACACACACACACACACACACACACATAGAGAGAGAGAGAGAGAGAAACCCCTCCATTTGCTAAAGCAATAGCCATGATGGCAGCAACCTCCATTACCCATGACAAAGGGTTCCACATGAAACCCAAGAATTTCAGAAGCTTAATTTCCTGTTTCAGTATAGTTTTATAAATATCAGTTTGTTAACTTTGTCCATGGCTACAGATAATGAAGAAGCCGAATAAGAATAATTAAATGCAGAAAATTTTGCCTTTTTCTCCTCAAGCTTGTTTGGGCCAAAGATTTGGAGTCTCTGCTGCCCTTCGTCACTTGTCAATCCTTCTCTTGTACATTTCAATTGTTCAAACACTTCTTTGACTGGTATACGCTCCTGTCATACACAACATGATCGATGTTTGATACTCTTTATCATCAGGGTTTGTAAAGAGACATGGGTCTTATTGACGCACCTAGCATTTAAATTTTTATAAAACTATTCTTATAATTAAAACATGTAAATTGAACGGCATGAATTTTATATTGTGAAGATTGTACAACCTAATCTAATCTAACCTAAGAATCATTGTTACTGTTAAGGGAGGAGCCATGCCCCTGTTACATATGTCAATTACTAAACACTCCTAGAAATACATCAGACATTTCTGTAATATCTTAGTTCAAAAATAAAATTTCATAATTCAAGCACTTTAGCCACGCTTTGTAAACACTTCAATGCCACCGCTCAGATGCCATCTCTGTGGTAAATATTGATAGAAACAAAGTTTGGCATTCTTTGGAATGGAACACACGTCAAATATGTTTTGAAGCATTTCTAAAAACATAAAGTAAAGCATGCAATGGAAAATTATAACTTAAGAAAATTTTAAAATAAGATTAATCTAAAATATAGTAATAAGGAAAGCATGAGGAGTTTGCATTACAAATAAGATTAACTCCTTTCCTTGCCTTTGCTTCTCCTGCTACGGATGAGGAATTTTGAACGGGTGGAACTTACTATCCAATCAAAGAAGGTCATGCCTGCTCTTTGTCAATGATCAATTTGATAGGTGCAACCTACCTTTATTTTACTGAGATTGATCGGGAGCCTTATTGCTTTGCTTGCCCATTCTATATTTATCAATGGGATTTTTCGAGACCCTTCCCTGTGATCTAGTGGATAGAATTCAACCAACCACCTAGACATACATTTGTGAATTTTATCTCCCACAAATTGTAATATTAAGTACAGAGGGAAATAATACATGTATTGCATATTTTTCTAGCATGACATGAATTGAACATACATAAATAAATTAATATGTTGCAAGATTTAGTGCCGTGCTTGTGTTGAAAAGTGTCGTGTTTTACTTTTCAAGATAATATTTAGTGTGTTGTGTTTGTGTTCCATATCTGTGTGTATAAGTTACATAGAATCTAATGATACTAATTTGCTGAATATCTAGGATTTTTTAATTTACTTCAGTTTTATATTCCATTTCATAGACCTCCAACTGGGCATGTGGTATGGAACTCTTAGGCTCCATTTAGTAGCATTTGAAAAGTACCTATTTAGGTCTTTCCATTGAAACTAGGTTTTCCTTCTGCTCTCACAAGCAACATTGGTCTGGTTGGAATTCTTTTTATTTTCTTCATATTTTAGGAAAGGAAACAAGACAATGAAAAGTTAAGAAACACATATCATCTCCATATCACTTTTCATTTTAGTGCAAAAAACAATTTTCAAATATTTGAAATCATATTTGTAGAACCCATCACACTTGTAATTGTGCAGTAGTTCATGCGGTATAAAATGTACAGTCTATAGTTAAATTGTTCCATCCCATTCCGACCTTGATATGTGGAATTGTATTGTGTCATATGTACTGAGATTGTTCGGGAAACATGGTCCAAGCCCGGTGAATAGTGGCTTATTTCCATTAAATCTTCACGAAAAAACCATTTTTTTTTCAGATTTTAAATTTTTTCCAGAAAAAAAAATGGAGCCCAAAAAGGATGCCAAGCATAAACTACATGGCATTCACGTCGAAATGAAACCCTAATCATGTAAGAACATCAATGGAAAGACCGGAGTAAACAAGGCACAACATCATCCCCGAAATCAAATCCTGACCTATTCGATCTAATACTACATTAACCTACGTAGGAGAGCTTCCAAAATTATTTACAGAATCGATCAAAAAATGAACTACAAGCATTACAAAAAAAAAACAAGATCATTGAATAAAATCCAGAAAACAACAATCCGTATGTATGTACGTATCTATACGCATGTCAAATGTATGTATGTAGACGAAGAGAGATTCAAAAGCAAGGGCTGGTAATCTAAAATAGAGTTTGAAAAAAGGCTCAATAGAAAGAGTAAACCAGAACAAGATCCAATATAAAAAAGAAATCGATATTCGTACGAGATCGACATTCTCCTTCTTGATTTCTTCCAAGCTGAGACCTTTGTCCGCCATCTTATCTCTCCGCGAACACACACACACACAATATAAATATATATGTCCTCTCTCTCTCTCTCTCTCTCTCTCTCGATCTGAGTATTTTCAGAGGAAAATCAGCGACGGCATTGCGGAAGAAGAAACGGCAATACAGAGGCTCATGGAGTGCTAACAAACAGGCACGAAAGTCTCCCTCGTCCTCCCTCCATCTCTCTGGTCTTCCATATCTTCCATAACTCTACACGCAGAGCCGTCAAGGATTGGGTTTCCTCTATCTCGAGGCATTCATTCCGATTGGGGAATTGGTTAGGGCGATTTGACTCCTTCTGGGGTGAAGATTGTTTGGAGAGGCTTATCCTTTCCTATGTAACGAACTTCGAAACCCTATATATTTATAGTAATGTGCATCTGGCAACCAACGAATGGGCGGGAGTCTTGTGGATCCTCAGTCCCGGTCATGCGGTAAGAGAGTAGAAATTTTAGAGTTGAGTTACGAGAAATTATTGAATAAGTACGGAACCCCGTGTAAGTATTTATTTTAATTTATTTAGAGTGAAATTAATGATAAAGTGGGATTAAAAATAAAATAAAGTAAGATTAGTAATAACGTAAAATTATGAATAAGGTAGAATTAATTTTTTTATGTTTAATTTAGATAAAATTAAATAATAAATTATATAACTCATGTTAAATTTTGGTGAGATTAAATAGTGTGAGATTGAATTAAATTATAAAATTTTAATATTATTTTTATAATTTTTGTATAAAAATTATTTTTAAATAGTACTATTTTTACATATTTATTTACTTGTTTTGTTTTTTATTAATTTTTTAAAATAGCACTATTTTGAGTGAAATTAAAAAACGTAAAATATAATTATATTTATTAATTTTTAATATTATTCATATAATAAAAATTAATAAATATATTTTATATATTTTTATATTAATTACTAAATTAATTAAAATTAACTTAAATAAGTTAATAATCATTCTTTGATCCAAATAATTAGTACAAACATCATAAACAAGAAGAAAAAAAAAAGTGTATGTGGGCGTGCGGTGGATATACCAAGGTAAGAGGGGCATTTTCGAAGTATGATAAGAATAGTAAGGATAAAATAGTTCACTGAAAAATAATTCACCCGAACTGAATTACCAGTACTTGGTGATATGCGGTATGGGCAATCCGCTTACGACTTGGTTGGGATTGCCATGCCCAATGGATTGTTACTTCAAGCCAAGAGAGAATCTAACAAACATGATACTAAGTTTGTATTTAGATTAGTTTTTTTTAGTAATTTTTAAGTTATTTAACTTTTTATAAAAAAAATAAATATTAAATCGTGTAAAAAAAATAAAAAAATATTTAAAAAAACTTAATAAGCCAAACTAATTAATATATTTTTTTTACTTTTAAGTCAAAAAGACACACAAATAAGTTAGGCTAAGAGAGAATCAAACAAACATGATACTAAGTACTAACTTATCCATTGGATTGTTAAGTCAATCCAGCCACTGTAGCCCTTAACAAACATACCTTAATGTACTACTATTTTTTAAAATTTTGAATAAATAACGTTTATATATATTGTGATTGAGCACATTGGAAGTGTTGAGCAAAGTTATTGCTACTCATGTAATTTTGGGACCAAGTTTGGTTTGGGCTCGACGGGTTTCGGTTAAATTTTTAAATCGAGCTGGGTTTTTTTCTCCAGGGGTCGGCTCAATCTCTAAAGATAAAGGGCTCAAGTTTGGACTACGGCCTTGGGCCTTGGGCCCGAGCCTTTGGGCAGGCCTCGGACGGATTTAATCGGACTTGAGGGTTTTTAAAAAAATTATAATACAATAGTAGTTTAAAATTAAGTTTGATTAAAAATTATAAACTTAAAGTTTATTATATATTATATAAATTTGTAATTAATAATTTATTATTATAAATTAATAAGTTTATAGTTTATTTGTGTATTTGTTTTT
>JAOTRH010204165.1:0-11126 GCA_034768845.1 Heliamphora exappendiculata | reverse complement strand
GAAAAAATTAAGAAAAATATGTATGAGAAGTTTAGTATGAGAAACTTCTCATACTTTAAATAATTCTTTTTTTTTCAAGTTGTTTATTTCAATTAAAATTAAGAATGAAAAAATTAAGAAAAATATGTATGAGAAGTTTCTTATACTTGAAATAGTTTTTTTTTTAGTTGCTCAATTCAATTAAAATTAAGAATGAAAAAATTAAAAACAAAATATGTATGAAAAATTTCTCATACTAGTTCTTTTTTTTTTAGTTGTTAAGAAAAATATGCATTTTAATTAAAATTAAAAATTAAAAAATTAAAAAAAATATGTATGAAAAGTTTCTCATACTTAAAATAGTTCTTTTTTTTGAATTATTCATTTTAATTAAAACTAATAATGAAAACAACTAAGAAAAATATGTATGAGAAGTATCTAATACTATTTATGAGAAATTTTTTTATAATTGAAATAGTTTTTTTTTTTTTTTTTGAGTTGCTCATTTCAATTAAAACTAAGAATGAAATTTTTTTTAAAAAAAAATACGTATAAGAAATTTCTCATACTTGAAATATTTCTTTTTTTAGGTTGTTTATTTCAATTAAAATTAAGAAAAATAAGTATGAGAAGTTTTTCATACTTGAAATAATTCATATTTTTTACAAGTTGTACATTTCTTTTAAAACTAATAATAAAAAAACTTAAGAAAATAAGTATGAGAAGTTTTTCATACTTGAAATAGTTCTCATTTGTTTTATAAATTGCTTTTTTAATTTAAAACTAAGAATGAAAAATTAAAAAAAAATAAGTATGAGAAATTTTTCATACTTGAAATACTAAGAATATTTTCATATACTTAACATCTATATTTTTTATTGGATTCTCCGGACTTTTCTTGACTATCTTGTTCATATTTTTGAATCATCGATTCATCGGGACGTCGAGTAAGAGTATCATCACCGAATTGGAACAATGGATAAGGAGAGAGAAAGAACAAAAGAAAAAATTAAAAAATGTGTATGAGAAGTTTAAGTTGCTCATTTTATTTTAAATTAAGAATAATAATAAAATTTTAAAAAATATGTATAAGAAATTTCTCATATAAACAAACTATTAACTAATTACCAATTTGTTCTGTAGTAAACATTAGATACATTAAAGTCCAAACATGAATACGTGATAGGAGAATTTAAAGTTTAAAAATAGTAGGAGAAATGTTGCTAATTAATTTTGGTCGTCTATTTCCGTAATTGTCTTCGGTAATAATAGATTTTCGATTTAAGATTATTTTTTAATTTAGAGTGAGCCCATAACTCAAGGTGGTATTTTTTTAAATCTCTTTATATAATAGATTTGGTGTTTTTAAGTACAACGCGTTGTTATGTTTTTTTAATAGTTTTAGCTTTTTTATATATTTTTATGATCGAAACTATTTATTATATAGTATTTATTAAGTAAATTATTTTTTAAAAATATCAAATTAATAGGACATTAATAGTTATGTGAGTAGATTACATTTGTTGAAAAATAAAGAAATGGTAATATAATTTTATAAAAAATAATAATAAACAAATATAATCAGATCAGATAGTTACAAATATATAATTAATTTAATTTTTATTTTGAGTAATAAAATCAATAAATACTACAAAACAAACAATTCTTATTATAAAAATATGATTAAAAACAAAATATTTTAAAAAGTACAAAATTGTCCAGTGCAAAACCTAAGTATATTTTATAGTATTTTATATCAATTATGCCACGTCAATTTCGGTAGTGTTATTCGGTCAAAACATTCGGGAGCTATAGCATTTTCCGCCGGGCTTAGACGGGTCGTTGGTGGGGGCTTGGATGGTGGTCATGGCTTGATAGATAATTTTTTTTGCGCCAATATTATTATTTATCATCGCAAATACTTACAGTTTTTTTTCTCACACTGTCGAAAATTCTTTAATTTTTTTATTAGCATTAATTGAATAACCTTAGATATATATTAATTTACAAATGATTGACTAAAGATTTAGCAAAGCAAAAATCTAAATTGAAATATGAGATTCAAGAACCACAATCGCTAGCCTCACATGTGCCTCTCATCCAGTCACGCAAAATCCTAGGTAAAACATAATGATGTTAGGTTATTTAGCCTTAGGATTTTACACAATTAGTGTTGTCCAGTGATATTCAACACATCTCAAATGTCCAACGATGTATAATTTCAACGGACCATACACGTCCAGCACTATCTACCTGAAGGTATGACTGATTAGGGAGCTCAAATGTAAGATTTTGTAAATAGATTTATTTAATAAAATCTTAGAGGTATGTACCTATAAAAGAATGTAACGTGATGTTAAAGTATACGCCGTAATGATTATATACATGAGGGAACTGGAGCGATGTGGTTGTAGATTTCTCTGTCTAAAGATGTCGTACCTTCACAACTTCTAAGACTACAACTCACTGAATACTCTCCAAAAATCCAATGAAACAAAGTTCGCTAGTTTTGTCTTATGAAAATTACCAAAAAAATGTAACACTCGGTCCTCACCAAGTCCTTAATCCCTATTCTCGATCCTTCATGATCTAAACTAATTCTCAGTAGTTTGGTCTTAACTAAGACCTTAAACCCTTTTCGATCCTCTTCTTGACCTTAAACTGACCCCCTGTTCCTTTCATGGCCTAATACTGACTCCCTTGTTCTTTCATGGCCTAATACTGACTCCCTTTAACTCGATCCTGATCAAGACATTAAACCTTTTTCAATTTTTGTAACGATCTTATACAGAGGTCCTGATCAAGACATTAAACCTTTACGGTCCTCCTAATGACCTTAAACTGAGTCTCCCGTTCCTTTCAAAATCTAAAATTGATCCCCGATCTTCTTCGGTCCATGCTCTAACCTAAAATTTTGTCTCCAGTATGTTTACATTATGATTTACGTGCTTATATCATGAAGTTGAATGCCATGCATCATGAAGTTGAATGCCATGCATCATGATTTACTTGCTTGCATCATAAGCATTGCCCTGCAAACTACATTTAGTATGATCCCTTACAATGGGGTACGTACAAAACTTGATGAAACTTCGAGTACGACCACGCTTTTTCATGTGTTTTTGTTTACCTAAGATTGGCGGCTTAATCAAAAGGGAATATCTTTGGAGCTTTGACACTCACATGCACCACGAATTGTTGTAAGTTCTATCAAAGATGGACAATTATAGACACCCTAATTTGACCAAACTGTATCTTAGGCACCCACAAGTGTACTCCGACGATGAAGCATATAGAACCATACCAAAGAACACTTCCAAGCAATTATGAAATCAAGAACTCGGCTCAAGACTTAAGAAAACCCTCACACCTTCATAAAAGTCACAATCGTCAAATTTGAACCTCGCGGCCATTTTGGTACTCTTATCCTACAACCGGCTGTGACTTTTGGATGTCATGGCCGTCATGGTTCTTCGATCTCACAAACAGTCATATGCTTTGATTCTCATGGCCGTTATAGTTCTTTGGTCTCACAAACGGTCGTGACCTTTGGATGTGTTGATCGTCATGTTTCATATTTTTTTCTCAGTGCCATGATATTTGAAGTTCACGCTCGCATCCTTTTTGTGGAATCTTCTATTCCATATGCATGGCAGCATGTTAGTGGATGACACTAGCATTCAGAATTCTATAAATTCTATCATTCTCTATCATTTTTAGAGAGATTGGGAGCCATAAGCACCGATACTATCTCGATTCCGAACCTCGAAACACTATCAGCACTCATTATAATATTTCACCTGCACCAATTGTACCCAACTCGAGTCTGAGACTTCATTTATGCACGGAGGATTTTTAGCATGTGATTGACTATCTAGCTTCCATTCCCGTCACTTGAGGAGACACTCGCGGGATATCACCTTTTTCAGGTAACCGTAGACTGTCGTGGCATTTCTAAACTTTCATTTCTTCTCTTTTGAAGGTTGTTACGACTATGGTTTCTGTTTATTTCCTTTGTTTTTATTTCGTTTTATTTATATTTATATTTATATGTATTCCACGCACGCAAGTCTTTTTTAAAGTTGTAGTATAAAATGCAAGCTGGCTCATTATGAAAATATTTGAGTTTTGTTATTTTTACATGGAAATTAGTATGTTAAAAGTGTTTATGTTGAATCTGTATATTATGTTTTTTTGTGTATTCTAGTCATTTCTCATATTGTTCACTATAAAAATCATTCTAGTAGTTTAGATACAATGGCTGCAACCTTTGGTTGCTACGGCTGTGAACTTGTGTTTGTATTTGTGGCGGCCGCAATAATTTTTTGTTATGGCCGCGAGTTTGTCCTTATATTTTGTCACGACCGTGACATTTGGTTGCTATGACTGCTTTGTTTTTGTTAATCTAGCATCCTAAAATTGTGTTTTGAGATTTGTTTTGCTTTTGTTTGACAATAAGTGCAACTGTTAGATATGAGAACTATATAACATGACCCCTTTAGAAATTTTCTTTTCTTTTTAGATAAGATTTTTCTTTTCTTGTTTGCTTTTATATGAACTCTCTTTAAACTCATATTCTATATTTGTTATTGTTTGAGAAATCTACAACAAGAACCGAATATGATAAAGTGGAGGCCAACCTAACGGTTGGGCAAAAAGAGTATCTAACACTTTTCACAATTTGCACCTTAGCCCTTGAACAATTTTTTTATTGTAATGTAGACTAGTGGCCTATTTTTATTTTTCTTGATTTTTAAAAAAAATTAAGTGACAATTCTATTTTTCACATGTTTGGGTACCTTCCCCCCTTCCTTTAACTTTCAGAAAGAAAATCCTCACTACTTTTCTTCTTCCATAAAAAAACAGGTATTCAAACATGGTCCTTATCCAATAAAAGGAAAGGAAAAACCCACGCCACACCTAAAACTATCTATTTGCAGTAGGGTCTCATTGTTTGAGACTAAAACTCTATCTGAGTTGATGACTAAGACTCTTTTACCAAAAAAAACTTGAGTGATGCATATAAAAGTATGGGACAAGAATTTAAGAGATTCAAGAAGTTGAGCCAGATAGGGAATAGTAGTGGAAGAGGTAACTCTTTCAAAAGGACACACACCCAAATGCCGATTAGTCAAGATAATAGATAGCAAACTTGGAACTGATGCAACAAATGTAGAAAGTTCCATTCTCACAGTTATCCTTGTGATGGTACGCTGAAAACGTTCTTTAATTGTGGGCTATTAGGACATGTGTAAACTTATTGTAAGACTAAAAGGGCCGAGGAATAATAGAGGCTGTAGTCGTTTCATGCTCAGAGACCACCTACTCGTAATGGTGGGTTAGTTCAGGGTCATTAATCTCGCCAAAAAGACCAAAGGCATCCAAATCATAACAAAGCACACAGGTTAGAATTGCCAATCACTTAAACTTCATTTGAATTGAAGGGTTTAAAGGAAAAGTAAAGAATTTGAAAAGAAAAAATTAGTTGCAATCTTGTTTGGATTATATTTTAGAAGGAAAAAAGAAAGTAGACGAAAGAGAAGTGATGAGAGAATGAACCACTTTTAAATAATAAAATGCATTTCGGACAATATATTAATTACATATTAAAGTTAACAATGTAAAACTTATAATAAATTAAAAAATGAAAAAACAAAAAAAATGTAAATTAATTAATTAATTAATTATATGCATTCCGTATCCTCCTATGTCCTCCAAATATCATAGTCATGTTCAAGTTTTTATTTTTATTTTTACAAATATTAGTATTTGATTGTATAAAATATATATCTATATTAATACATATTCAATATTTGTACTATCTATTATAACTACAATTAAGAAGTCAAATTCAAAAACCCAAATTAATTAACAAAATCAGATGGTGAATACATACGAGGGTGATGGCAAATTTTTAGGTTAGTTTTTAATTTTTTATTACTAATTTTAGTAATGCGTTATTATTTTTCTCAATATTTATAATTTTTTTTATAAGTTATAACTATTTTTTTAATTTTAGTTACAAGTTAACATATTTATCAAATTCTTACAACTTATACTATAAGTTATAATCTATAAATTATTAGGTTCAGGAACAAAGCATATGTCCCAGTGATTAAGGGACTTTTGGCCTGCTCACCAACTCAGATTTTAATCTCAACTCCTCCATCCCTAGATTAAAAAAAAATTATTAGATTCAGCAATGTCAAATTCCCACACAACACAACTATGACTCTCAGATATAGTTTTTTTTTTGTATACAATAATGCTAGAAATACCGATTTATTTTATCAAATTAATATTTCAAATGATATTACACAATTACAACCATTAATGTAATTAGTCCACATGAATTTCATTTAAATTTTATAGTTGTGATTATGTCACATCATTTGAGATATTAATTTAATAAAATAAATTAATATTTTTAACATTATTATTTTGCGTAACGCGGTATTTATTGGCCAAAAAAAAAACCATTGACTCATTTAATTCTTATTTAAATAGTTGAATAATGCATTAATTGCAAAAATAAACTTGACAAATCACGCAACACATTCTTAATACAGAAACGCAATCATGAAGTAAAATAAACCGGGCATCTCTTATCTTTGTAACTTGCCAAGATTGAACCATTCGGGCCCACCCCGACGTCACGGTTGGTGTGCATCTTGTGGCTCTTGGTATCCCACGTGGACACCTTAAATCGGATGGTCGACCTAACTCGAATACGAAACACCACCATCCCTTCCGTTAGATCATGTTGAAACTCCATCCAACGCTGGTTATTCACCGTCAAGGTGGCCCCACTCAACACACCGTAAAGCATAGTAGTATTTTTCGGATCCTGATAAAATGGAAACGACAATGAGGTCCCACCAATGCTTTGACTCTTATAGTACAGGGTCACCTGCATTGCATCGTAGTAAACCCCAACTTTGTGGTTCGGGTTACGGTCCGTTGAAGGTCACTTGGGCATTCTCAAACCCGTTTGCCTGGCCCAAACCCGGTATCAAAAAATCCCGGACATTGAACTTGGGTCGGTGCGGGTGAAAACTGAGCCATAAAATGAAAACAATAATGCCCACCACGAAGAGTAGAGTAAGGAAAACGGCACATATTATCTTGTAGACCCTGGTGGTGAGATTTCCTTTCACCCGGTGCATGTAGTGACGAGCAGTGGAGTGCCGCCCAACTTGGCGATTGTCCGGGTTGGAAAGAACCGGCAATTGGGCGTTGGACGACATTTTTTCTCCGGCAAGAAATGGGAGAAATGCTAGGGTTGAGATTAATGATGAAACAAGTTATTATAAAATGCATAGTGGAAATCAAAATTGTGACATAAGGAAAGGAAAGAATATTGTATTGTCAGCATAAGTGATCCTGTTCAGGTGAGGAATAGAAGTTCCCTTGGGTGCATGGAAACCATATATGCCAAGTCTAATCAGGCTGTAATGGTCACTTAAACTATATATTTTTCTCTGATTGTGTGATTTTATTGAATTTGCATTTGTTTTCGGGTGGTGCTAAACATGGTTTAATAGAGCCGTGATTAAAGAGCAAATAATGTCAAAAATTATATGAATTTTAATTCATTTTTAGATATCAATACCATTAATTATTTGATAGCTAGTTTCGAAGTATCATGTGATATTGACTATGCATTGTTTCTACACAGCGATGTAACAAAAAAATACTTCAAATTGAAAAATATTAACTTATTTTTGTTGAGTAGGTAGAAGATATAAAGTGACTCACTTAATATGCATTGAATATTTTATTTTTTTACGAGTACCACGTAAATGTCACATGCTGACCCGAGAGTATTTAATAATTTTTCTATCAATACACTTAACAAATATATCACCAAATTTTTTAATATATTAACCATCATCTAATAGAATACCAGACCAAACTAAAATTTTATCCCAATCAATAAGGGTGGGTTACATAAATCTTTTTACGATATCAAGCTATGTTAAGGCATTGTCCAATAGAATGTAATTAGTATTTTTTTTTATTTTTTTAGCTATGATGAAAATCAATACTTTCTGAATAAAATTCTGAGTTAATTGATCAAGAGTAAATTCTTGCTCGGTGCTCAAGTTTACTGACCTGTCTAGATATCAGCAATTAACAGCATCCATATTGGGTTTTAAAAAACTTTACATTCTTGTCCTTTCCCTTTTTTCTTTAAACATTTATAATTTAATTTTTTATTTCAATAAATTAAAAATTGGACATACTATTTGTGTGCCAAGAACCCTAATATATATAAAGAAATAGCACCTATTTGATGTGACTTTGAAGTAATTATGTGGATTTTTAAATATCAAAAATGATTTTATTTAGTTTTTTTATATAAAAAATAACCGCATTTAGTTTTATCCATTAATCATCTATTACCTAATTTAAAAACTATAACCATGCATAATTTTAAAATTTAATTATTTTATTATTTAATTTTTTAATTTATTAATTTATTAAAAAATTTAAATACGCACTTACACATGCCCGCCGTAGTTAATATATAAAATTGGCGGCACTGTTCTTGAGGCAGTTCATGCAGATACATTCAAATGCGACCCATGTGCACGCAGAGTTCTAAATTCCCAATTCCTTAAGTTCGAGAAAAGTTGAAGTAAAACCGAGAAATCCACTAGTTAAAAGAATCTATCATAAACTCTCCTTTGGGTTCTAATAAACCTGTCATATCTTCATTTTAGATTGGTTGTGAAGTGAAATTTTTAATACTATGCGTGAGTAAGGATTTGGGTTTTCTTTAGTTAATGTGGGTCTATTTAGGGCTGATTCTGGATTTTAAAGAATTTAAGACGAACTTTTAAAATAAGACTCTTAAAAATTAATTTGAATTAATCACTTTTTCATTAACTAAATTTCTAGTTTCTTCATTCATTTCTTTGCTTAATGGTCTTGAACTCGTAATTTGGTTCTTACTACAAATAATTTGTGAATAGCTCTAATTTGATATTGAATTAATATGTCTACTCTTTACTTCTTTTTTCCTTTTTTCTGATCTAAAAGAATATTTTTTACTAAGTGTAATGATTTTATTTAAATAATTTGCAATTCAGAATGGATATTTTAAAAGATCAAAAAAAATTTCAAAATCTTCACACAAAAAACTATACACAATAAAATAATATTAATTTACCTATAGAGAATTTAATGTCGAGATGTGAATGAAAGCTCTCTTTTGTAATTAAGTATTAACTATAATAGAATTATTAACATTTTTAATAACAATTGGTTTCATGCATTATATTTATGTTGAAGTTACTTTTGATGCTATAAGCAATTAAGCACCATATACTATTCATAGTAAGAAATCAAGTACAAAAACGTCGGAATTGTCGGATTGGATTAGGGATTGTCGAATTGGATTTTTGTTCTTGATAATACGCAGTGAGCCCTTATTTTTAATTGGACTTTGAAAGAAAAAATAATATTGTGATCTTTGCTTGTTAATTGGATTGGATTGTATGATAAAAAATTATATATATATATATATATAAATTTTGAGAGTTTTAAAAATTTGTTAAAAATTATAGGCCTAAAGCCATGGCTTTGCTGGCCATATGCCAGGGCCGGTAGGGTCTATTTCGATGATTTATATTATTTACGTTGTAAAATATATTAAAAATATTATTTATGTAAAAAATTAAATTAATCAGAAACCCACAACAAAGAATTAGGCCACATTAATTATTTTTTTTTTTTAAAAACAAGCGATTTTCTTTTAAAGTTACAGTTGTCATCTAGCTATTTTGTTAAGATAAACATATTCCAAACAAGTATATAGTAATCGATGCTCAATTAATTTAATTTTTACATATAAATTTTTTTAATAAACTTATAACATAAATAATTCAAATTGTCAATATCAACTGCTGTAAGCATCATAAATTAAAAATAATCAAAACTCAAAAGCGCCAATTTTCCAGCAAATGGGCCCGCTCTGAACCGGTCCATACGCAATCTGCAAACGGCTTTGAACAGGGCCATAGCCAATCTGCGAAACTCCTTTTAAGAACCACCATTGAAATTGAAGAAATTGTTCTCTTACTTTTCCCTTTAAAGGGACAGTTTTGACAAAATTATTGTTGATAGTTTTTAACTTCTTGTTATTAATTTTAGTTATAAGTTATATTTTTTTTAAATACTTATAATTTTTACTAAAAATTATAACTATTTTTTTTATTTCAGTTACAAATTATAATTTTTATTAAATATTTATAATTTTTATTACAATTTACAATTTATAAACTACTGAGTAGAGCATACATGCATCTAGAAAAGTAGAAATATCTGTCCTTTTCTTGTGTAAATAAACTTTAGGTCACGAATTATAACTATTTGAACGTAGACACGTTATGAAAATTTCTTCATATTATTTTTATATTTAAGTGTATTCACGGTCTTTTTTTGGTTTACGAGATTATTTAGCATTTCTTCTTGGCAAATCTAACGAGTATAGTCACTTTCTAATACATACTAGGTAATTATTGAAAAAACAAATTCTAGCTAATCTAAAGTTTAATTTATTAGGTAAAGAGGTCCTAATATCGAATTAAATAATTATTCATTTCATGCCCAAGTAATATGGGAGAAATTACTAGGTAAAGAGGTTCCAAGATTGAATTAATAATTATTCATTCATACCTAAGTAATATAAGATTGTATATTCTGACATTTTTTCTAACCTACAACTGCTTTTGAGGTCTATTATGTGTAACTTATTTTTTTATCTATCATCATGTAGCCTTATTGGGGTCTGTTATCGCAAGATATCTATGGGATTTTTTTAATGGTGATTTTGGGTTAGGTCCCATTTGAATATCTTGTATTCTAATAAATCAACTAAAAATTATATTCCACTAAATTCTTTCTAATATTTTTTATACCGAAATTACATCTAATATACCTTTTGCTCCCCCCACCACTGCCACTGCCACTGCCACCGCCACCGCCACCGCCCCCACTCTCCTCCACCATCACCTATGTCGCCACCACCATCACCACTCCCCACCGCCACCACTACCACCATCACTCCCCACCACCACCGCCGCCACTACAGCCACCACTCCCTACCGCCACTACCACCACCACTTTCCACCACCACCGCC